>CAUYQV010142785.1:0-13041 GCA_963574575.1 Galagoides demidoff
AGCAACCTCCAACTCCTGGGCTCAAGTGAGTCTCCTGCCTCTGCCTCCCAAGTAGCTGGAACCACAGGCACTTGCCACAACGCCCAGCCATTTTTTGGTTGCAGCCATGATTGTTGTTTGGCGGGCCCGGGCTGGGGATTCGAACCTGCCACCTTAGGTGTACGTGGCTGGCGCCTTAGCCGATTGAGCCACAGGCGCTGAGCCAATATGGTTTCATTTTGCATTTATCTTATTATGATTAAAACTGGCAATCTTTTTGTATAGTTAAGAATCCTGTGCATGTCCTTTCCTGTGCATTTTTCTGCTTCTTTCTTATTTAAAAAATGTGTGATCCTTTTGTTGTTCTTAAGTGTGATGATTGGCTTTGCATGCTCACGTATGAGATGTGCCTTTCGTAACCTTAACATTGACATCTTACCTCTCTGATGTGTCTCAAAACAAGCTCACCAAATGGAGGTAGATGAAGGTTATTTTCTGGAAATCTGAGTAGTGTAGTAAGAGCAGAGATTATTATCATCATCCTAGCTATTATTATTATCTTACTCAGACATTCCTTCTATGCATAAGAGAAAGACAGTGTAGACCTAGGTCTTTGAAGACATAAGCCCATGTGGAACCTCCTTCTGCCTCCCCTGCCCCTTCCTTATCTTTCTTTGCCTCACCCTTCAATTTCCTCCAAAGTCTTCTTTTCATAACCTGTATCCTAGCTCTTGTCTGCCTCCAAAGAAGCTATACCCATTTTCCTCTTTGATTCATCCCTTCATGGGTTATACAAACTTAGGCTTTTGCAAGGGTCATTAAATATATCTCTGCAGAGTGAGGCTGATTTTGGAAACAAGGGAAGCAAGGTGCCAGATGTGGCAAAGTGGAGACAACAGATTCTGTGTAGAACACAGCTGCACTGCAGCCTTGGCTGATTGGTGCTGTGTTAACAAGTAGCTTTTGCTAGATAACTACCCCCAAACATAGTAGCTGAAACCAAACATTTAGTTTACATTTCTGCATATTAGCAATTTAGCTGGGCTAGTAAAGGATTCTTCAGGTCCTATCTGAGCGCCGTCTGGTATCTGGAATCACTTGCAGGTCATCTTTGATGATATTGACTGTCTCTCAAATCTGGTCCTAAGGCCATCCCAGACTCAAAGGGTGGGGAAACAGACTCCATTTCTTGGTTGGGAGGAGCTTCAAATTCACATCAAAGGGTTGAGCAGACAGGGAGGGGAACAACTGCTGCCATTTTTTGCAAACTATCTACTTCATCCGCCACATAGGGATGAGGGTCCACTGTGGCCAGAGCTTCTGATTTTTCAAGACAAGCCAGGAATGTAGATGTAACGACATTTCCCACATGTTCTATGTTGGCATCCAGTTCAGACATCTTAGAAACGCTATGGGCAGGAGCCCTGGCTGGCACAGAGGCTGCCCCGTGTTACACCTTCTGCACTCCAGTCTTCCCAGCCAGGCCAGCTGGGCTTTCCTCATGGGCTGTGGAGCCAGGCTACAGGGTGGTGTATGTGGCTCAGCCCTTACCATGAGAGAGCCATTTCACGCCTCAGAACTTGGTTACCTTATGTGTAACGTGGGAGTTGTAACAATTGCATACAAGTGACACTCAATAAATCCCAGCTCATATAGTGATCTTGGCCAGGCAGGGATTACATTTTTCTGAGACCACACTGTGGTTCTCAGGTATATCAGCCCCAGTGCCCCCTTTTTATAACAAACATTAAAATATTAAGTAAGTTTATTATCTAGAGATTTACTCTGGAAAAAAGTGTGCGTGTGTATACATATACACACATATAGATCCTATCTATATATTTAACTGAAAAAATCAATATAATGGCTTAACATAAAGGAAAACTCAATATAATGGCTTAACATGAAGGAAAATGATTTCTCTCTTTTTTTATTATTAAATGACAGCTGTGTACATTAATGCAATCATGGGGTACAGTGTGGTGTTTTCACATACAATTTGAAATGTTTTCATCAAACTGGTTAACATAGCCTTCATGTCATTTTCTTAGTTATTGTGTTAAGATATTTGTATTCTACTTAGGAAAATGATTTCTAATCAAATATATATTTCAGTGTGCAAATGCTTGGGCACCACTGCCCTGAAAGGTATAATGAAGCAATCAGATGCTTGTATCTCCTTATATTTAATCAGTCTTGACTTGAGGAAAGGAAAGTCTGAAACCACTCTGTATAAAAAGTACAGGAAATTGAAAGGGCAGAGAATGTGTGCACCCTAGAATAGCAACTAGCAGTGAGAACATACCTGATGTCCTTGTACATGATGAGGGAACGAAGGAAATATCCTTTAAGTAGGGAATTTTTTTCATTTTTTTAAAATTTCAAATTAATATGAGGGTACAAATTTTTAGGCTACATTGTTCTAACTTCTAAAGTAAAGTTCCAGTTGTAAAAGAGCCCCTCACCCAATGATATACACCCCTACAATGTGCAATTAGGTGAGTTCCTGCCTCATGCCCTCCCTCCTGCCAATCATCCTCTCCTCTTCCCCCAAGTAGGGATTTCTAAAAAGTAGTGTCACAGTTATTCCTAGTATTGTGATATGTGACTGGATAGAGTCCCAGTGTTACAAATATATATATATATATATATGTATTTTGTACTCACTTTATTGCCCCCCAATACAGTACTGTGCCGCCATAGCTCAAACAATTCTCTTGCCTCAGCCTCCAAAGTAGCTGGGACTATAGGTGCCCGCCAAAATGCCCAGCTATTTTTAGAGATAGGATCTCACTCTAGTTCAGGCTGGTCTCGAACCCATGAGCTCAGGCGATCTCCCTGCCTCGGCCTCCCAGAGGGCTGGGATTACAGGAGTGAGCCACCAAGCCCGGTCTATTGTTTTGGTTCTTGAAATTGCAGCCCATTTTGAGGCCGTCATTCAGTACCTGTATGCTCAGAGGAACATGTGAGATGGGAAGCAATTCTCTGCAGTACAGCCTTATCCTTGCAGGACATCCCTTATGCCTTGTCCCTGCCCACTAAATGCTTGTAGCATCACTTTCCAGAAGCTGGGCCAACTAAAATCACCACAACAGCCATAAATGGTTCTTTGTCAGTCTGTTAGGATAGATGACACAAGATTCTTTGTGATTCCAAAATGCATGCTGTCCCTCGCCCTTTGTTTCGATAAAGTCTTGTCTCCTCTTCTCTTCTCTTCTCTTCTCTAGACAGAGTCTTAAACTCAGTTGCCCTAGGCTAGAGCGCAATGACATCCATAGCTCACAGCAACCTCAAACTCTTGGGCTCAAGCGATTCTCTTGCCTCAGCCTCCAGAGTAGCTGGGACTACAGTCCATGCTGGGACTATATGTGCCTGCCACAATACCCAGATAGTTTTCTTATTTTTAGTAGAGACCAGGTTTTGTTCTTGCTCAGGCTGTTCTCAAAATCCTAAGCTCAAGCAATCCACCTGCCTCAGCATTCCAGAGTGCTAGGATTACAGGCATGGGCCACTGCACCTAGCCCTTTGGTTTATTCTTTCAAGCCCTGTCTTCCCACCTGAAAGCCCAGAAGAGCTAAGAGTCGCCTTTACAGCAGGCAGGACACTCTGCCTTAGGAAGCTCTGCCCTAATGCTACAACTTTCAAGGTGGAAGAGGCAGCCTTGCAAAGGTAGGGTCAATCTAGCACAAGGCATCTGAATGCCAGCATGATGGCCAAGCTGCAGAGTATGGAGAAGGCAAATAACCTTCTTTGTTTTTCTTTATCAGTTTAATTGTGTTTGTTTTAAACATAAAAGTAATATGTGCTTTTTAGAAAAAAAGACACTTCAAATAATACCCAAGTGTAGAAAGTAAAAAATAAAGATCCACTCCCCCAGGTCTCCTGTTTTTCCATTCCTCCCTCTAGTAGTTAATATTTTTCAACCAAATTATCTTTTGCATATTTGTAGACAGAGATGGACCTAGATAGCTAGATAGCTAGATAGAATTTTTATGGGTCTTTTTCTATACCTGCTGTTCTAGAATTTGCTTTTTTAATTAACCATAGTCATGAATATCTTTTCAGGACAGTATGAATAGTTCTATGGTGTTCTTTTTAGTGAACTGCACAGAGTTCCTTTCCAGGGCAGCTGTGGTTTAGACTATAGTTTCTTTGACCATTCCTCTACTGAAGGATATTTGGATTGTTTCTAGTTTTTTAATAGGGTGGATGTAAAGTTTGTGTGCAGTTTAAAATACTTTAATATAGTAAACTTTATGTCCAGCTTGTATTATAAAAGGAGTCACTGAACAACTACTACCTTTTTCCTGGGTTGCTTGAGTCTTCCCTCCCTCCCACCCTCCCTCCCTCCCTTCTTCCCTCCCTCCCTCTCTCCCTTCCTTCCTTCCTTCCTTCTTTCCTTCCTTCCTTTCTTTTTCTTTTTTTTTTAAAGACAAGGTCTTGCTCTGTTGCTTGGGCTGGTCTTGAATTCCCGATCTCAAGGCTTCCAGACACCTGAAGTTGGTATTTCTGTGGGTAGATTTCCTGGGTAGGGTGGATTGTGCAAAGGGTTTGTATAGTTCACAAATCATCAAGCTGCTCTCCAAGAAGATCTGGCCAATAGATAATCCCACCAAAAGAATGTAAGGTGGCCCATTTGCCCACACTACCCCAGCTGTTGTTATCATCTTTCAATTTCTGTTACCTATCCAAAAGGCTGTACATAGAAGATTTTGTTCACATATGAGAGGTGGCCGATATGAGAGGCTGCCATTATTCTATAGTTACTTCTTGATGATTGCAAAGAAGGGATGTAATCATCTCTTTGAGGAGCCCTTGCCCCCTGACTTTTAAGGTGACAGTTGTCCCAGGGAGGCAGTTGGCTCTTTCCCATGGAAAGTAAGCCCAGAGGGTGGAGTTTTGCAAATATCTGGCAACTGTTTACACCTCCCCTGTCTACAGTCAGTCAAGCTCCAAGATACCCAAGGTGAGAGCAGATGGTCAGTGTAGGCAAGTCCTGATGGGTAACCCCACCCCTTGATGCTTCTGAAGGGCTCCCACCTGCTCTGCTCTATTCTTAGCTTCATGGCTGATCTTTCCTGGACATTTGGTCTGGAGATTTTTCTGGACAATGGTCCTGAGCCACATTTGTTGAGTCTTCCTGAAGGAGGCACACTGGGACAATTAAGGTTTGAAACCCTTGGGGGTTTCTCAAGAGAAGGGTCTAAGGGCTACTACTAGAACCTCTTTCCAGATGTCATGGACTTGGGGAACTCTTGAAATTCTGGACATCCTCAAAAAGAAGCCTAGTCATCCATGCACTGACGGTGCATCTGGAACAGACGTCAGTACCATTAGTTCCAGTGTCGGTGCATCTGGAACAGACGTCAGTACCATTAGTTCTAGTGTTTCGTTTTGGATTTTTTTTTTTTTACTTTTTTATAATAAAAAATTTCAGACCTATAGAAAAATAGAATAATGTAATGGACACTCACGTACCCACTATCTAAAGTTAACAGTTGTCAACATTTTACTGTTTGCGCTTTATGTATTTTTATGTTAAGCCATTTGAAGGAAATTATAGATATGATGATTTTTTACCCCAAACTACTTTAAACACATCTCTAAAAATTAAGCTCCTGTGATTTTAAACACTTTTTTAAAAAGCAGAAAACTATTTTATTAAATGAAATATCATGTGGCTACCTAGCACATGGAGTTGTGCTTGGGACATGCCTAAGTGGTGACGTCAAGTAGGCAGTTGAAGTCTGGACTTCAGGACTTCAGGACACAAGTGGGAGGTGGAGATCTGGTTTTAGGTTATGTTTAAAGCCATGTGGGGAGAGAGGGAGGAGAGGAGGGCCTAGGACACCTAGGCATTGTAGAGAAGCCAGCAGAGGAGGCTGACAAAGCAGCCTTTGGGATATGAGGAGAAGCAGGACAGTGGGTGCCCCTGGGATTGAAAGAAGAAAGTGATTCAAGAAGGAGGTCCACACCAAATCATCCTGAATGTGCTCCATCTCACCTGATCTCAGAAGCTGAGCAGGATTGGGCTTGGTTAGTACTTGGATGAGAGACCACCTGGGACTACCAGGTGCCTATACTCAGGAGGCTGAGGTAGTAGGGTCACTTGGGCCCAGGAGTGCCAGGGTGACAGAGGAAGACCCTGTCTCAAAAAAAAAGGGGGGAGAGAAAGAAAAGAGGGCATAGTTAGCCATGTCTGATACTGAGAGGCCAAGTAAGCTGAGGACAGAGAACTGACCACAGATTTGGGACAGATGTGGAACAAAGGTCCAAAACTGGCACTGCCCACCTAACATCTCTACCTCACAAACTATAGATGAGGACCACAGAGGGACAGTGACTTGTCTAAGAGTATGGTAAGTTAAATGGCAGAGCCAGGACTGGAGCCCAGGTCTCCTGGCATCCCCACGGGTGGGCTGTACCTGCCTAATACCAGCCTTCTCCCTCAGGCCAGGAGCTGGATCTTCAGGCCTCAGTTTCTTATTGGTATACCCTCTCCAGAGGATTACCAAGTACCCGTTGCTGCTGCAGAAAATCCTGGAGAACACACCCCCTGATGCCAGATACCCTGTCCTTCAGAGGGCTACCTCTGCCCTCCAGGATGTGAACGCCAACATCAATGAGTACAAGATGCGCAAGGAAGTAGGTAAGGACGTGGGGCGTTTAGGGGATACATACGTGAGAATGCTTCCAACTACAGATAATTCGTCTCTAACTGGCTTCACCAACAAAGAGAATGTGGTGGCTTGTATAACTATAAATCCAGAGGTAGTGTGAACTTTAGGTAGAGTTTGATCAGGGAGCTGTTTCATTTCCCTGTAACTCTCTTTTCTTTGCTCTTTACTGTGTATCAGTTTCATCTTCAGCCTGGTTTCCCTCACAATAGTAAGTGGCTAGTGCTGTCCCAAGACTCACGTCTGAACACCACACTTTCCGGGAACACTGTAAGACGGGGTTATTCTCCCCTTAACCACAGAAATTAAATTGAAATTTCACTCTGATAGGAGCCACTTGGGACATGTGTATATCCAGTAAACCAATTGCTATAGTTAGTGTGCTATGAACTAATTGACTTAGGACTGGGTCATGTGACTTTCTTGGAGCCAACACTGTTGCTAGGGGGATGGGATTATATGGATTGGTTTATATCAGTAGGCACCCACCCCTGGAGCCAATGTGAGGTCAATCTTGTTCAAACCACAAGAGCTGCTACCCTGTGGAGGAGAAACCAATACTACCGAGGTGAAGACCTGTATATATATCCAGGGGTGTGTGTGTGGGGAGAGGGCGTTAGGAATCCTTGCCTTTCAGGTTGTTGAAACAGAAAATAAAGCTATGTCCCAAGTGTGGAGAAACTACATTGCACAACCTAAACAGTATAAAACTAACTTAGCTGATGTTTACTAAGGGCTAACTGTGCTATATATTTTCGTTCATTATTCTATTTAGGCCTTGTACTAGCCCTCTGAGGTTGGCTGTATTGCCCCATTTCATAGCCAGGTAAAATGAGAGCTTATATTATTTGTTTTAGGTCACAGACCTGGTAAGGGGACAGAACCTTCACCATCATACTGTATTATTATTGCTATTATTATCATTATTATTTGAGACAGAGTCTCCAGTTATCCTGGGTAGAGTGCCATGGTGTCATAGCTCACTGCAACCTTGGGCTCAAGTGATCCTCTTGCCTCAGCCTCCCAAGTAGCTGGGTGTATAGGTGCCCACCACAATGCCTGGCTAATGTTTCTATTTTTAGTGGACAGGGTGTCACTCTTGCTAAGGCTATTTTTGAACTCCTAAGCTCAAGAATCTACCCACCTCGGCCTCCCAAAGTGCTAGGATTATAGGTATGAGCCACCATACCCAGTCCCACGATGCTGTATTATATTTGGTAGATTTCCTCCCCACTTGCTTCTCCATCCAGGTCAATAAATCAGTAGGAAGTAGAGTCAAGAGTAGGAATTGTGATTCCCAGCTGACCTGGTTGACCTCTCCCTCCCTTCTTTAGGAAATCCATTCAGACCTGCTATCTTATGTGGCCCTACCAGCAATCCTATCAGATGGCTAGCCTCATGGGGAAACTGAGGCCTCAGGGAGTAGTGACTTGCCAAAATCAAGTAGGAAGGAAGCTCTTCAGCCAGGGCTCACATCTCAGGAGGACTCTATGCTTTTCCTACACGACTCATTGTTCTCATGGATGTCATCCTGATGGGGCAGAGGGCCCAAGCAGGTGCCTGCCTGGTGTGTCAGTGACTTTGCTTTCCTAGTTCGGTATTGATCATGGGCTTTTCCTCTTCTCTGTCCTTATGTACAGCCTCTAAGTACACCAAGGTGGAGCAACTGAGCCTCCGGGACCGACTGGCCCACATCAACACACACACCCTCTCCAAGAAGACCACCCGGCTAAGTCAGCTGCTAAAGCAGGAAGCAGGGCTAGTGCCCAGGGTGAGCAGGGGCCTTGGAGGAGTCACACCCCACCCACTCCCAAGGGGCCAGACCCTATGCAGTGAATGGGATGGGAGCTGAGGCTCTTTTCAGAAGTGAAGTAACTGAGGTTGAGAGGGTGAAGTGCCAGGAAGAGGCAGAGCTGGCTTCCCCACTGATTCTGAAGAGCCAGTGTAGGACTTCTCTACTGAGTCTTGGGCCACTCTTTCCCTGGAACCTCTTTGCACAGACAGGAGAACTAGTCTCTGGGTCTGAGCAAAGAGCCAGCCTCAGATAGCTGCTAGGAGCAGCTCAGGTTGACTGAGTGCTTTCTCTGAACCAACCATTATTTAATCCACACAATGAAGTAGGTGTTCTTATTATCCCCATTTTGCAGATGAGAAAACAGAGGCTCAGAGCAGATAAAACACTTGTCCACAGTCATGCAGCTAGGGAGCAAATGAACCAGGACTCATATACTTGAATGTCTGATTTCATGGGCTGAATGCAAAACCACCAAACTCCACTGCTTTCCAACTGGCGGGCCCAGCTTTGAGGCTGTTAGAACTGGTTGTGATGGGAAAGGTTGTCTGTTCCCGGTGAGGACCTTGCACACCAGAGCTGGTGTACACTGCCCCCGTGTGGATCTTCTCAGCCTTCACACCCATCTCTTTCAGACGAAAGACAAGGAATTTGATGATTTGGAAGAGAGGTTCCAGTGGGTGTCTCTGTGTGTAACTGAGCTGAAGAACAACATGGCTGCTTACCTGGATAATCTGGAGGTGAGGACCCTGCAGAATTAATCGTGGGCAAGTCTGGGCTGGGTTGCCTGTGAAGGAGGTATGTGGGGCTCAGCCTATGAACTGGCAAAGGTACCAGCTACAGTAACCGAACAATGAGGTCATCCAGTTTCTGGTTTCTGCCTGTCACAACAGTGCTGGCAAGAACTCCACAGCCCCAAAGGCAGCTTCTAAGCCTATGGGGGTTCTCACTGAGCAGGGTTAGGAGTCACTGGTATCAGAGCCCTCCCGAGGGACCCTGCCAGACCAGCACCCAGGTAGTAGGCAATCTGATGCAGTAGAAGCCTTATGACTAACAGGTTGTTTATGAGGCTTTTTAATAATATCTGGAATTTGAATAGCTGAATGGATGAATAAATGAATAAAATCTAAAGGAGCAGTTATTACTCAGCTCTGGGAGGGGTTTACTGCAGTGTGGGAATATATGCCCAGTGGGGCCAGTTTTCTGATTTTAAAGAACCCTGGAAATTCAGACCTTTCGGTGAAATCTCTTGATGTGTCCATGTAAGCACCTAATTAAGTAAAGATTTAAATGTTCTATAGGCCCAAGAAAATATATCTCTATAAACTGAATTCAGCCCACAGAGCCATAAGTTTGTATGGCCTTCCAGCATGTCACTTTCCTCAAGCCAGACGCCCCCTCCATATGGTCAGTGCGCTGACTCACTCCATCCACTCTGCCTCTTGGATGTGGTTTTTGTTCTCTGTCACATCCATTTGCGCAAACCAGAGATGATAATGGGCTTTTTGGATAATGGGATTGGGGGTGGCAATGTTGGAAGTACGTAAAAGGAAGGCAGTCGTAGTTCCACACTCTGCTGTGTGGGTCGATCCTGCTGCTTGTTCATGTTCCATCCCGGCCTCCCTGGGGCAGGATCCTGTTATAGCACAGACAACCAGAGGGGAGGACGCACAAAGCCAGGTCACACAAAAGCAGGGAGGGGCCTGTGGGTGCTGGGCCTTCAGGGAGAGAAACCAGAGGGACATGAGGGATATGCCTGGCCTTGCCAGGCAGGAAAAATATTTGGAAGCATTAAAGCTGCATAGACACAGGACTTACACAACAGATACTGTGCTTTATATGGAATCTCATCGTGAAAGAGGGATGCCCTCTTTCATCCTCTGACCGAGTCAAGGAAAAGCCTCTTTGCTGGTGTGTCTTTAACACATGAAGAATAGGTCTCGGGCTGGGAGTCTTCAGCAGGCTATGATATCCAAACAGTAAAATTTAATATTTTTTTTTGTTTTTAGAGTATTTATTTATACATGCCTATCTATGACAATTATTATTGGGTTTCCCTTTATGGTCACATTATTATAAGTTTTTTTTTTTTTTTTTTTTGAGATAGTCTCACTCTGTTGCCCTGGGTAGAGTGCCATGGTGTCATAGCTCACATCAACCTCAAACTCTTGGGCTCATGCAGTCCTCTTGCCTCAGCCTCATGAGTGCCTGGGACTATAGGCATGTGCCACCAAGTCCCGCTAGGTTTTCTATTTTTTTTTTTTTTCTTTAGTAGAGATGAAGTCTTTCTCTTGCTCAGGCTGGTCTTGAACTCCTGAGCTCAAGCAATCCACCCACCTTGGCCTCCCAGAGTGCTGGTTTTAATTTTTTTAACACAGTGACTTAAATTTAATAGAATGGTTGATTGGTTTGGAGAACAGTGTTAATAGAGCATGTAGAATATGGACATGCCAAAACGTCACAAAGGTTAATATGCAAGTGTGTACAGTTTAGGACACATGGGAGAAAGATGTTGGCTCAGTCTAAAGAATTGTCTACCATAATCAGCCAAGTTGTGCAAGAATAGAATGAGCTGTGTGTCCCTGTCACTGGGGGATGTTTAGAAAGCCTGGACAACCTTTTTGGGAAGTGTGGAGGAGGGGGATTCAGGCAGAAGAGGACTAAGACAGGCCATGATTGGATGTCTCCTTTTGGTCTGGGTCCAGGCTTTCCTCCGATACAGGCCACATGAATACAATCTGGACATTCCCGGGGGGCCTGTGGTGCAGTACTGCAGCTTGGCAAGAGACCTTCAACTTGAGGCCTTCATGAAGTTTGTGAGTGGAACTTCTTTCTCCTTTCTTTCTTGTAGAGTCTGTAGGTGGCAGAGCCTACAAGTATAACAAGTATCACATTGAAGTCAGGCACTTTACAAAATTGTCATATCTGTAACTACCTGGGTGGTCGGCAGCATAGAGATTATTATTAGTGCATTTTCCTGATAAAAATAGCCCTGCTAATGTTTGTTGAGCCTCACTGTCTGCCAGGCACTGTGCTAAGCCCTTTGCATTCTTTACCTCATTTAATCCTCACCGCATGGCTTTGAGGGTAGGTACTATTAATAGCTCCATTCTGCAGATGGGAGGTGAGGCTTGGAGAGGGTGACCTCTCAGGTTATTTATACAAGATGGTCAGTAGCAAGCTTCTGAGCCCCGGAGGTTCTGGTCTTGACCAACACTCTGGATAAAATCTTTTCCAAGATATTGACATGGCAATGATACCAAGAGGTGACACATACTGAATGCCCACTCTGTGCCAGGCACTCTCTTGAGCCCATTACCCACATTGTCCCCATTTTTCAGATGGGGAAATTGAGGCCCAGAGAAGTTAGATAACATGCCAAAGGTCACAGCTAGTCAGTGGAGGTGGGAGTAGAATCCAAGCCTACCTGCCTCCAAATCCCCTTCTCCCAGCCCTGCCCTCTGCCACCTGTTTTCCCAACTCCCAAGCTCATCCCTCCCCACAGAAGCAGCGACTGGAAGGCCTGGTATGGCGGCCACTGTGCAGCCTGTCCAAAGCCCTCGTCGGCCCTCAGAACCTAATCAAGAAACGTCTGGACAAACTCCTGGACTTTGAGCGGGTTGAAGAGAAACTGCTAGAGGTGGGCACCGTGACCTATGAGGAAGAGACCACCCGGCACACGTACCAGGCACTCAACTCCCTGCTGGTGGCTGAGCTCCCGCAGTTTAACCAGATGGCCATGCGGTGGCTGGGCCAGATCCTGCGCACATTCGCGGCCCTCCAGAGGGATCTTGCAAAGCAAGTGCTGCAGAGGGCGGAGGGCAGCATGGCCCAGGTAAGGCTGCTGGGACTGGGGGCCTCTGAGGAAGAGCTAGGAAGGACCTCCCTTCCGCCCGCTGTTTGCAGGGGCAGGAAGGAAGGCTTATTCTTCTAAACTGTCTATCTGCACTTAGGAGGAGGCAATGGAGACCTTGTAGATCTCCCTCGTGCCTATTCTCCTGCCATTACTGGAGTCAGACCATGAAAGCAATAGTAAAACTGGGATTCCAGGCCATTCCCAGGTTCTGGGACTCAGAAGCAGAAGTTTTGCTGGGAAAATAACAGAACTTGGTACCAATCCCTAGGGTATATTGGAAATTGGCAACAGAAACAGAAGGTCCCTTCTACACACCCAGGAGTAAATATCTCAAGCTGGTGTTCCTTCTACTGTTACTACTTCTAGCAGCTGTTTCTCATGAGTCCTCATTGTCTACCTGTATAGATCACTTTCCATGTATTATCTCATTTAATCCTCGCAACAACCCCACAGGGTAGATAGAGTAAGAGTTATTACTATTGTCATTTCAGAAATAAAGCAGCTGGCTCGGCGCCTGAGGCTCAATCAGCTAAGGCGCCAGCCACGCACACCTAAGGTGGCGGGTTCGAATCCCCAGCCCGGGCCGCCAAACAACAATGATGGCTGCAACCAAAAAATGGCCGGGCATTGTGGCGGGTGCCTGTGGTCCCAGCTACTTGGGAGGCAGAGGCAGGAGACTCACTTGAGCCCAGGAGTTGGAGGTTGCTATGAGCTGTGATGCCATGGCACTCTACCCA
>CAUYQV010142794.1:0-22704 GCA_963574575.1 Galagoides demidoff
GAAATTAAAAGAAAGTAATTAATGTAATTTTACAAAAGATTTTAAAATCTTGTTGAAATATACTGCCCATTAAAAAATGTAGGTTGTCTTTAAAAAATGTAGTTAAAATAAGATTTTCTAATAAAGATACTAAGGTTCTGAAAAAAAAAAAAAAAATAGAGTCCAGTTTAGTTCCAGTTTATTTTCTGCTTTGATGATTTTTCCAGCTAGAGAAAGAAACTGTTGTATATATCCACACCGTGGAATACTTTTCAGTCTTAAAAGGGAAAGAAATCCTGTTGCTTTCATCACATGAGTGGACATAGAGGACATTATCCTGAATGAAGTAAGCTAGGGCCAGAAAGACAATTGCCACATGACCTCACTCAATATGTAACTTCTAAGAAGTTGAACTCATAGAAGCGGACAGTAAAATGGTGGTTGCCAGGAGCTGAAGTTGGGTAGAAATGGAGAAATTTAGTTAAAGGGTATGAAGTATCAATTAAATAGAAGAAATACATTCTGTAGGTGCGTTGTACAGAATGACAACTACAATTAACTGTAACATATTGAAAATACTTTAAAATTGCCTAGAAAGTGGATCTTAAAATTTTCTCACCACAAAAAATGATAAATATGGAAGTTGATGAGTATGTTAGTTTAATTTAATACTCTCACAATGTATTCATGCACACTATAAATATATATAATTTTTATTTATCAATTATACTTTAATAGGGATGGAGAAAATTAATTAATTTTATGAAAGTGTAAGTGGAGGCTCAGTGCCCATGGTTCAGTGGTTAGAGCACCAGCCACATACATCAGGGCTGGCAGGTTCAAACCCAGCCCAACTGCTAAACGACAATGACAACTACAACAAAAAAAATAGCCAGGTGTGTGGTGGGCAACTGTAGTCCCAAATACTTGAGAGGCTGAGGCAAGACAATCATTTAAACCCAAGAGTTTGAGGTTGCTGTGATGCCACGGCACTCTACCGAGGGTGACAAAGTGAGACGCTGTCTCAAAAAAAAAAAAAAAAGAGTAAGTAGAGAGTTAGAGTGTACTCAAATCATGGTAAAAGCTGAGTAGCGAAGTGAGACAGAGTGAAGTCAAAGGCACTTGCACAGCAGTGAGTGTGCGCTTGACTGGAGCCCGAGCTAAACACACCTACGTCAAAGAGGTATGATCAATGGGTTGAGTCACCTCAGGGAGACATTCCAATTACTTTTCACAGGTTTCTGTTTTTCACTCTACCTTGAGAGCTGTTTTTTAAAAATTACTTTAGGATAAACAAATTATAGAGTCACGGTTATAAACATTAAGACCAACAAGTATTTATTGAGCCTTTCCCTGACTAGAATCAATTCCACAAGCATAGTGTAAAAGCTGACACAAATGTGTTAAGAAACCATTAAATATATTGTGTAGTGAGATGGTGGACCAGAAGGATCATTCAGCTGAGCTCTTCTAGTACAAGTGGGGAAAAAAAGAAAACCCAGCTGTACCTGGCACGGGGACTTTACCTAGAGTTGTATCTCTGGGAGCACAGAGAGGGGGTGGTGTCAGGAGACAGTATATGATCCAGACCAGGGCAGGTTCGACACAGTAGGCAAGTGACTGGGAGCTGGTGGGAATGGCCACCACCACCAGCCCACGGAGGCCTGGGGATGTGAGGAAGCCTTTCTGCAGTTTTTGGATTTCAGGGGAAGCTGCATGTTGAGTGGAAAGCTTGGAATAGTGGGCGGACTTGAGCAGTATACAGCAGCCAGATTTCAATACTGGGAGCTGTGGATTTACCACCTTTCTTTTTATTTTATGTCTCCCTGGGGTGACTCAACCCATTGATCATACCTCTTTGACATAGGTTGTTTAGCTCAAACTCCAACAATCACACACTCACTGCTGTGCAAATGCCTTTGATTTCTTTGCCCTCTCACTTCACCAATCACTTTTTACCATGATTTGAGTACAATCTAACTCTCTACTTACTCTTTTTTTTATTGAGACAGAGTCTCACCAGTTTATATATATATATATATATATATAAAATGTATCAGAAAATAAACTCAGGCATAAAGACAGGCTCAATTAATCAACCATATTTTAGTCTGTGTTTGTATATAGTACAGAAAAGTAAGGAACAAGATTTTATATCAACCAACATAAGTTACTTGAAGGTATCATGGTAAAGTCCATCCAGAATTACAAAAATTAAGCCATAATACATTCATGAGGGGAATTCTGGTAGTTCTTTTCTACTGGAAGTCATTTTTTCTTTTTTCTTTTACACTGCTATGTGTATTATTATCACTGTCTTCACTAATTAATGTCTTTATTGAGCAACTGCCATAAATAATATTACACTTTCCTATGAACTTTGAAAGACATAAAATTGAGTAAGGTATGGTCCCCACCCCCTACGGAGTTTAGTTGTTGAAATCACATTTATTAACAGATGTCTATTAAATACATCTAAAACACATAGATAAAGAGTGTAAATACAGACAGGTTCATAAACAGTAAGAAGCCACATGAAAAAAAATTGCAGTTTCTTAAAAAATTAAACATGTACTTACCATATGACCCAGCATTTGCACTCTAATCCACTAATCCCAGAGGAATAAAACCTTATGTTCACACAAAATCTTGCAGGCTTGGTCATAGCAGCTTTATTCTTAACAGCCCAAAATTGAAAACAATCCAAATACCTTCAACAGGAAAAGTGGAACACTCCCAGCAATACACAGAATGGACTGTGGACACACAGCAAATTGGATGAATCTCAAGGGAATCATGTTAAGTGAAAAAGCTGGCCTGAAAAGATGACATACTGCATGGTGCATTTGTATGCCACTCTGGAAATGCCTCAACTTTTAAAGATGGAGAACAGTAGTGGTTGCCAGGTCTTAGTGACTGGGGGTGCCAGAAGGGGTAGGACCAGATGGCTGCCAGCAGCATGATGGTTCTTGTGATCAAACAACCTGTATTCTGACTGTGGCAGAGGTCACGTGAGTCTATAGACATGATACAATTCCACAGAACTAATGACACAGCACAGTCATGCACTTTCAAAATTGTTAAAATCTGAATGAAGTTGGTGGGTTGTCTCAAGGACACCTTCCAAGCTGTAACATAGCAGCATAACTGAGAAAAATATTGTTGTTGAGGTAAATGCACTAAAGCGTTCTCAAGATTCTTCTTTATTATACCTTACAGTTATATCTTAACTATTTGAATCTATGATTATCTGAAAACAAAAAGTATTTAATGGTAAGGAATTTCACAAAAGAACATACGTTACATCCAATTAAAGGGATCAAGAAAGGTCTCATGGCAGATGCAGCATTTGAACTACACTTCAGATCTTGACATAATCTTGTCACTCTATGGTTAATAAGATTTATCATTTTTTTAAGTTGAAGTAAAAACTTAGAATAAATCCTCAGAGTAAATGATCACCTTGACAAATTCATTTTGGAATGATCCCAATAAAGCTTTTTTTGTAGAATCAGAATTAGACAAGAAACCATCACATTTTGTTGCTCTAATTTCCAAGTCATCTTAAAACAAATTATTAAATTTAAGATTAAGCACCATATTTTTCAAAACAAGGTGATAGGCTCATTGCAGTAACAGTTATAAAAGCTGCCTTGTCGGGAGCATCTTCTGTGCTTAGGAGTCATGCTAAGCGCCCTTAACTCTCAGCTTCTGCCCAACAACAGCCACACGAGTAAATGTTATCTGTACTGTGCAGGGGAGTAAACTGAGGCTTTCTGCTATAACCCACAGGTAATGTAAATCTGAGATTACTTTCTGAAATCAATTAACAAATAATAAAAAAAAACCTGTGTTTTCTGTATAATGTAAAAATAAAAGAGTCATTCAACAACATTTACTAGGAGATCTATTCACAGAGCTCTTTACAGAAGGCCATGGGAAGAAGGATAGGAGAGCTGCCTGTCTCCCACACAATGAGTCAGATCTTCTGAACCTCTCTGAGGAAGTGGTTACCACAAACGTGCTTATTTTTCAGAAGAAGTTACTGTTTTATAGTAACATCTCGAGGTATAAAACCAATGTCCACAAAAATCAGTAGCCTTTGCATATGCCAGTAACAGCCAAGATGAGAGTCTAATCAAGGACACAATTCCCTTCTCAGTAGTTACAAGGAAAATGAAATACTTAGGAATATACCTAACAAAAGAGGTGAATGACCTCTGTAAAGAAACTATGAAACCCTAAGAAAAGATAGCAGAAGATATTAACAAATGGAAGAACATACCATGCTCATGGATGGGAAAAATCAACATTTTTTAAATGTCTTATACTTCCCAAAGCAATCTAAAAATTCAATGCAATCCCCATTAAAATATCAACATCGTACTTTCAAGACTTGGAAAAAATAATTCTTCATTTTGTATGGAAGAAAAAAAAAAACCCATGTAGCCAACGCAATTCTTAGTAATAAAAACAAAGCTAGGAGCGTCAGCCTACCAGACTTAGGCTGTACTACAAGGCCACAGTGATCAAAACAGCATGGTATTGGCACAAAAATAGAAACCTAGATATCCGGAACTGAACAGAAAACCAGGAGATGAAACAGCCACCTAATCTTTGATAAACCAAAAAAGAACCTACACTGGGGGGAAGAATCCCTATTCAATAAATGGTGCTGGGAGAACTGGATATCCACATGTAAGACTGAAACTGGATCCACAGCTTTCTCCACTCATAAAAATTGATTCAAGATAGATAAAAGACCTAAATCTAAGGCGTGAAACAATAAAAATCCTTAAAGAAAGCATGAGAAAAACACTTGAAGCTATCAGCTTGGGAAGAATTTATGAGGAAGACTTCCACGGCAATAAGCAACAACAAAAAAAAATAAACAAATGAGACATAAACTGAAAAGCTCTATACAGCTAAGGCAACAACAACCAAAACAAATAGACAACTTACACAATGGGAAAGGATATTTGCATATTTTGAATCAGACAAAAGCTTTATAACTAGGATCTAGAGAGAACTCAAATTGATCAACATAAAAAGAGCCCAAAATCCTTTAGTTCACTGAGCAAGAGAGATGAATAGAACCTTCTCTAAAGAAGACAGATGAATGGCTAACAAACATTAAAAAAGTTCATTGTCCCTAATTATTAGAGAAATACAAATCAAAAACCACCCTGAGATAACATCTAAACCCACCGAGAATAGCCCACATCACAAAATCTCAAAACTGCTGATGCTGGCATGAATGTGGAGAGAAAGGAACACTTTTACACTGCTAGTGGGACTGGAAACTAATACAACCTTTTTGGAAGGACGTATGGAGAACCCTCAAAGAACTCAAACTAGACCTCCCACATGATCCTGCAATCCCATCACTGGGCATTTACCCAGAAGAAAAAAAAATCCTTTTACCATAAGGACACTTATACTACACTGTTTATCACAGCTCAATTTATAATCCCCAAAAAAGCAGAAACAGCCTAAATACCCACCAACCCAGGAATGGACTAAGAAGCTGTGATATATATATACACACACAATTGATATACATATACATATATATATTACTATTCAGCCACTAAAAAAGATGGAGACTTTACATGGAAGTGGAACACTTTATTCTTAGTGATGCAGGACAAGGTGACACCACCACCTGCCGCCTTAGCCCTAGAAGTGTTGATGCTGTGGGGATCCAGGAACCAGCTTGCTGGAAAGGCCTGACACCTGCGGGAGACACTGGCACCTTACTGCCTCCTCCCCATGCACTTCTGGCTGGTCATTTCATGGATGGCACCTTGCTGTCTCCTCATGTGAGTTTCCAGGGACTGAGAGTTCTTGCACCTTGCTGCTGATTGGAGGACTGGCTGTAACTGAAGAAGACCCACACCCTAAAGTCAACTTTGAGTTCCCCAAACAACCCCCTGCGACTATATAAACCCCTGAGCAGAGAGCCCAGGGACAGACCTTGAAGAGGGTTGTGATTTTGTTTCTGTGAATAAATCCTGACATATCACTGATCCTATGGTCCATTGATGCATTCTTTGAATTGCCAAGACCAGAAACCTGAAACTCCGGTATCATTAGTAAAGCATCACAAAAATGGAGAAGCAAGAATCCTAGGGACTCAATTCTGATATGAGGACAATTAATGATCTAGAAGAGGAGAACAGAGAGAGGGAAGGAAGAGGGGGTGGGGCCAAGGTATGTGGCACACCTTTTGGGGGCTGGACATAAGTATAAGAGGGTCTTTATCTACCAAATGCAATCACTGTAACCTGGTTCCTTGTACCCTCAATGAATCCCCAACAATAAAAATATAAAATAAAAATACATACATAAGTTTAAACTATTGTGCATATAATTTACTGTGCTCTAAATCTCTATTTGCCAAATCCTTTGTAAAGTCAGCAGGAATTAATTTTTAAATGCCTTTTCTCAAAAGTGAATTGTATTCTTTTGGCTTTGCAGATCCTAATACAGAGTTTACAGCCCGGTTTTTAACTGTGGTTCAAACACCCTGACTTCCAGAACCCTGGGCGGCCTCTCTGCAGGGAATACACAGCACCCAGAGACACCAACTTTGTACAGAACACTCAGAATACTCCAGTTTGAAATGTGTTCATATCTTTATTTAAAAATGTAACATTTTTCTCAATATTGTTTTCTCGAAGGCTTTATTAAATGGAACAAGACAGTTTATGCAAAACATTTAATGCTGACGATTCACATCAGTTTTTGTATCTTATTTTAGCTAAGGGCCTGCATTTTATCAGCTTCTACATTGATGTCATTCATGTCAAAGTGAAGTCTGTCCTGCTAATGCTGGTTTTCAAGTGGTGGCTGTAGCAACACGGAGCTTGTGCACGCAGCTGCACACAGGGAGGAGTGGCGACCGAGGCCTCGTGGGAGCTCAGCACCAGCACCGCATATCTCAGCTCTGGTGCTGAGGTCACTGTGGCCTAGGTCACCCAAGGGCTGTGTCTCTAACAGCTCGGTAATAATTTTCTAAAGCCAAAACTGTAAAGATGGCCGTATGGTGATTTTCCTTTTTAATCCCACACCCAGGTGGTCAGCAATGCAGCATGAAGCCAGCTTGGGTAGGGAGGCACTGCTAGGACGCTTTCCCACTTCAGCCTGGACTAGTAGGCCACAGGCACCAGGAGCACAGCGGACCACTGCACAGCCGCCTACAGGGTGCACCTGCCACAGCTCACGGCCCTCTGCGCAGGCTCCAGCTGCATCCTGCCGCGCACTCCCGCCTGTATGCACCCCTCCCGCCCTCCCAGCTCCGAAAGCCTTAGCTACAGGGGGCTGGCCGGCTGGGTCAGTCCTCTCTCCTCTCTTCATCCCCTCCCATTCAACTGCGCGATTTGCTACATAAGCCATGTTGATCATTGTTAAAATAATTTTCATTCTAGCCTCACATTTCAAAAGAATTTGTAATAATAAATTAATAACACGTTCCCCTTCTTCCCTTTCTTCATAGATTATCGTAACTTCAAGCAAGTGGATGATTTATTTATTTTTATTATTGTATATTGACATCATTGGCAGTGCAATTTAAGTAAATATCATTGGCTTTAACTTGTTTATAACAAGCGCATTACATGGAGTTTGTATAATTATTGTAGGTCACAGAAACCAGAATCTTCCTCCTGTTTATCTCAGTAATCATTGGACTGGAAATAAAAATAAAGCTAAATCAGGTTTCTCTCTGAATTTCCTTAACTTGATTTCCATTCTTTCTCCATCATGAAGCAATTGGTATTCTGCTGTCTGTCTGCTTGACCTATCATAATAAATATCATTTTCCACGCTGCGCTAAGAAAAAAAAAAAAAAACCAATACTTTTCTAAGCGAAAAAAGTAGGTGTTTTTCATCTCATTTTCTTTTACTCCTTGTCCTGTACCTTGAAAGTAAAAATCTACAAAGATGAGAGAAGTTGAAGGAAATCAAAAAGGTTGCTTCAAATTGCATGTAGGCACAAGAAATTTGCATCAACAAATCAAAATTTTGGTGACAGAAATCTAGAAAACTAGTGAATGCGGGTGAGGACCTGGTAGAGCAAGGCGCGTGCGCCGAGACCAGTCAGAGCTGGCGGGGTTGCAAGGCTTCTGCAATTCCGTGCCTCTGAAAATAGCCTGTGCACAAACAACATGTTCCGTTCCCTCAGATACCAGTTCTGGCGGTGATCCAGTCGCGGAAGGCAGTAACTCTAGTGTAAACGCCGGGCTTATTGGGCAGGGCGCAGCCCTCTCCCCAGCTCACTATCCCAGCGAGGTACCAGATATCTCTAGCATCTGCACTGACCAGTGGTCCTCCAGAGTCACCCTAGGGGAGAGGAAGAGACAAGTAATTCATGATTCAATTTGTTACAGAGGAAGTTGCTATTTCTCTAATTTAAAAGTGCAATGAAAGAAGATTTTTAAAGTCTTCAGTGTGTTCCAACTCAGACGTGACTCTCTCCACCTGCTCGGGTATCCAGCTACCAGGCATTCCAATGCCACTCAGTGCCCTGAGGTTGAAGGCTCCAACTCTCTGGGGAACAATTCTCTTAACTTGCCTGATACATCTGACAAAATAACTTACCTCCTTATTAACGTGGCATAACCCCACAAGAAGGGGAAAAAAGTCCATTACTAATAAGAAGCACAGACAGTAGAGTCAGACCTCTGTGTTCCCATCCCAAGTACAGCCCTTTCAAGCTGGCTACAGCTTTTAATTTACATATTTGCAAATGCTCCTAATAATACCTCTACTATGAAGATTATTTAAGAAAGTGAATCTAAAGTGCCTAGTCTAGCACAGAGCAGAATTCAGGAAATGCACATACAAAAAGATAAATTCTAATTGTTCATATCCTGCAAATAACAGACACCTGTGCCTTCCTAAAGGTCATGCCAGCCAGCCATTGCTGAGCACGTATTAAAGTGCTCTACACTCTGTGAAGCCCCAACATGTCACCTCACTGAGTAACGTAATTCTTCCACAAAACCCATAGAGTTTGGCTTAATATTCTCTAGTTTAGCAATAATTAGAAATTCTGCTAGGGTTTATTTTGGGGGTAGGTCTTATTTTCTGGGAAACACAGTAGTTTCATATTAGTATTGAGTACATTAGATACTTGTTTTTTCATTCTTGAGACATTATATTAAAGAGATTTTTTTCAACTTCTTACAGGTAAATACAAAAGATGTAAAGCTTCCATTTTTTTAAGGCTAAATAATATCCCATGGTACACATATGCCACAGTTTATTAATCCATTCTTGGGTTAATTCCATGTCTTCTTGATTGTGAATTGAGCTTCAAATTGAGTGTAAATGTCCTTATCACAAAACAATTTTTTTTCATCTGTGTAAATACCAAGTAGTGGGACTACAGGGTCAAATGGAAGGTCTATTTTTAGGTCTTTGACAATTCTCCATACTTCTTTTGAAAAAGGCTGTATTAGTTTGCAGTCCCACCCACCACAGTGTAAAACTATTCCCTTCTCTCCACATCTGCACCAGCATCTCAGCTTTGGACTTTGTGATAGTGGCTATTGTCACTGAGGTTAGGTGATATCTCAAGGTGGTTTTGATTTGCATTTATTTCTCTGATGATCAGGGATGATCAGCATTTTTTCACGTTTGTTGATCAATCATCTGTCTTCTTGAAAGAAGGTTCTGTTCATGCCTCTTGCCCACTGATGAATGATATTGTTTGCTCTTTTTGTTGATAAGTTGAACGCTCTGACGATTCTGGTTATTAGCCCCTTATCAGATTCGTAACATGCATATATCTTTCCCATTCCGAAGGTTGTCCTGCTTTTTCATTCTCGCCTTGTTGATTTGTGTCCTTAGTTGTGCAGAAGCTTTTCAACTCAATTAGATTAAATTTATTTATTTTTGTTGTTGCTGCCATTTCCAGTGAGATTTTCGTCATAATATTTTTTCTAGGCCGATGAGATTCAGAGTTTTTTCCCACACTTTCTTCAAAAGTTTTTATAGTATCATATCCTAGATTTAAATCTTTTTTTTTTTGAGGCAGAGTCTCACTATGTCACCCTTGGTAGAGTGCTGGCGTGTCACAGATCACAGCAAACTCTTGAGTTTAAGAGATTCTCTTGCCTCAGCCTCCCAAGCAGCTGGGACTACAGGCACTCACCACACGCCCAGCTATTTTTTGTTGTTGTTGTAGTTGTCATTATTTGGCAGTCCAGGGCCAGGTTCAAACCCACCAGCCTCGGTGCATGTAGTCGGCACCCTAGCCACTAGGCTTCAGGCGCCAGGTCCTTAGATTTAAATCTTTTATGCATCATGAGTCAATTTTTGTAAGTAGTGAAAGGTGCAGGTTCAGTTTCAGCCTTTTCCATGTGGTTATCCAGTTCTCCTTAGCACCATTTATTAAATACGGATTATTTCCCCCAGTGCACGCTTTTGTTTGCTTTATCAAAGATCAGATGTTGATATGAGGCTAATTTTATCTCTAGGTTTTCTATTCTGCTCCACAGAACTATGCCTGTACTTTTATGCCAATACCATGCTGTTTTCATTACTATATACTTGTAGTATAACCTGAAGTCTGGTATCTGGAATCTGATACCTCCAGATTTGTTCTTATTTTAGTAGAATTGAAACTAGTACAGCTTTTATGGAAAGAAGCATGGAGACTCTTCAAAGAACTAAAAGTAGACCTTCCATTTGATCCTACAGTCCCATTACTAGGTATCTGCCCAGAAGAAAAAGAGGTATTTTACCAGAAGGACATTTGCACTTGTATGTCACTTCAATTCACAATTACACAGATGTGGAAACAACTCAAGTGCCCGTCAACCCATGATGGATTAATAAACTGTATATATGTATACTATGGAGTACTATTCAGCCATAAGAATATGGAGACTCTACATCTTTTGTGTTTACCTGGATGGATTTGGAGAACATTCTTCTAAGTAAAGTACCACAGAATGTAAAATCAAGCATCCCATGTACTCAATACTAAGTTGAAATGAGTAGATTAAGAAGTACAGGCCCACATGAGAGAAAAACTTGACTAAATATGGAATGTAAGGATCTTGGCGGGTTCCAACCCAACGGGTACAATGTACATGTCACACCTCCTGGGTGAAGGACACAACTACACCTCAGACTTTACCTTACAAATGCAAGCAATGTGACCTAATTGTAGGTACCCTCACATCAATCTGTAGCTTAAAAAAGAAGATTTGCAACAGTCAGCAATTTTCATTATCCAGGCATCACCTATTACACAGGATCCAGAATAAAATCATCTAGCTGGATTCTTCTAAGAAAAAAAAAACTTAAAATAAAATACTTTTTGTCTTTTCTTTGTTTGTTTGGTATTTTTTTGGGGGGGAGGGGACAGAGTCTCAAGCTGTCACCCTGGGTAGAGTGCTGGGGTGTCACAGCTCACGGCAAACTCAAACTCTTGGGCTTAAGCAATTCTCTTGCATCAGCCTAGTAGCTGGGACTACAGGTGCTTGCCACAACTCCCAACTACTTTTTTGTTGCAGTTGTCATTGTTTTTTAGCTGGCCCTGGCTGAGTTTGAACCTGCCACCCTCAGTGCATGTGGCCAGCACCCTACTGACTGAGCTACAGGTACCACCTAAAATACTTTTTGGAAGAGAAATAAGAAACAAAGGATACAAATCAAATTTCCATCATGTGTAACAGACAGATTTGACCCTAACATGGCATAGCTAAAGTTATTCAGATACCACAGATAAAGTGAGCGACACCAATATCTAGCATTTACAATGACAATAGCATACAGTAATTTGCAGGGTACAGTGCAAGTTAAACTTGAAGAGCATCTATTTGTGTTTGTTTACACCATCACTTCTAAAAAAAAAATAATAACAAATAATCTGTCTAGTTGTCAATGTCAGTAAACTGGAAGTTCATTTTAATTTATTAAAATGAGGTTCAAAGTAATATTGTCATTTTTCTATAGATATATCTGACAATAGCCAAAAATCCTAACAGTTAAATGGTGAGTACTGAACTTTATTAAGATTTTCTAAGCAATCATAAAGAAGCTCTTACTTGAAACAATAAAGAATAAAACCCACGTTCAATTTTTCTGCCATGTATCCAGCCCATGTGTAGTTAACCAGAACATGCCCATAAATCTGTAAGTCCTCAAACATCAAAACATGCAAAAAAAAAAAAAAGGCATTTTATTCTTCAAGAAAGGCAAAATGGCCCTCAGGTTCTCTCAGGAAGAGAAAAAAAAAACTATATATATATATATACCAATACGTAAAAACCACACTTTAGAAGTAGAACTACACAGTGGGGAATCATATTGATAACATAGACAAAAGAGAGAGAGGCTGTAAATTCTAATTTTTCTGAGAAGGAATTTAAAAAGTAAAATGACTTCAGTAATTTTTCAAAAAAAAAAGGAAAGAAAAAGAAGTCAAATTGTTGCTCTTACTGACAATAAAATCATGTTTCTAGAAAAACCTAAACACTCCACAAAAATCTCTTAGATCTGATAAATGCATCAAGTGAAGTTGTAGGATACAAAACCAACATGCAAAAATCAGTAGTGTTTCCAGACACCAGCAATAAATTAGCCAGAAAAGAAAGCAGGAAGGCAATCCCATTACAAAAGCTGAAATAAACCTGAAATACCCTGTAATAAATGTAATCAGGAGGTGAAAGGCCTCTACGAGAAGAACTAAAAAACACTAATGAATGAGATTTTAGAGGACACAAAAACATGAAAAGCTGTCCCATGTTCATGGATCTGAAGAATTAATATTATTAAAATGACCACACTATTCAAGTCAATTTAAAGATTCAATGCAATCCATATGAAAATTCCATTGCCATTTTTTCCCATAACTGGAAAAATGATCTCCAAATTTGTGTCAAGCCAAAATGACACAAAGCATCATCCACAAAAATGGACAAAGCATTCCTAAGCAAAAAGAACACAGTTGGAGGCATCATACTGCCTGACTTCAAAATGCACGGTGTGCTATAGTAACCCAAAAGCATGACATTGGTAGACAAACGCACAGGCCAACAGAGCAGAACAGGGAACCCAGAAATAAATCCACACACTCACAATTGATTTGCCAAGAACACACATTGGAAAATGACACACTCTTCAATAAATGATGCTGGAAATATTTGACATTCATATGTAGAATAATGAAATGGGACCACTATATTTCACCTTATACAAAAGACAGCTCAAGATGGATTAAGGATTTAAACATCAGCCCCCAAACTATAAAACTATTAGAGAAAAATTCAGATAAAAACTTTAGTACATTGGTCTAGGTAAAGATTTTATAACTAAAACTTCAAAAGGCAACAAAAGGAAAAGTAGATAAATCGAATTGTACTGAATTAAAAAGCTTTTGCTAAGCAAAGAAAACAATAGACGAAAAGAGGCAACCTACTGAAGGGAAGAAAATATTTGCAAACTATTCCTCTGATAAGGGTCTAATATCCAGAATATGTAAGGAATTCAAACAACTCAACTAAAAATAATATTAATTTCACTAAAAAGTGGGCAAAGGAATGAATAGACATTTCTCAAAAGAAAATGTATAAATGGCCAATACGTATATGAAAAAATGCTTTGCATCATTATCAATAAGGAACTGCAAATCAAAACATGTCCTCGCACCCCTGTTAGAATGGCCTACACTCACGTAACTCAGACAAAGAGATAGTCAAATGCTCATAGATAAAATGCTCAAAATTAAATTCTATGAAAACATTACCATGTGGTTCTATTTATATGACTTTCAGGAAAGCACAAAATTACAGAAATGTAGAACAAATTAGTGATTGCACATGTTAAGAATGGTGAGGTGTGAAAAGTGTCCCTCTTGCGGTAGGTCTAGGTCTTTGTTGTAATAAGACAGTCCCCAACCTTACCTACAGTGATGGTCACACAAATCTACACACATGACAATCCCGTATCATTAGATACACACTTTCACCATCCATTCCTTGATTGTGTCCCACGCAATGTGAGAAGTAACCATGGGGAAACAGGGGAAGGGCCCCTGTAACTAATCCGTTTCTGCAATTTCCTATAAATCTACAATTATTCCCAAAAAGTGAACAAAAGATTAAGCAGAATACTAACAGGCAAAGCCATTTACCTGGCAAGCATCTCTTCTTCCTTTTAAGAAACCAGCACATAACATTCTAGGAGTTACAGCACCGTTGTACGACTGAGGTTCATTGCAGATCCTGTTGTCTATGAGAGTCACCTCCGCTTGCCGAAGGTGATTTTGCGTGACTCCTAAGGGGAAAAACATCTTTGTTTTTGTAGATATACATATATTTTACAAACCTGAAGAAATTCTTTCATAATTATTGGATAAGACAGTAGTATAAAATCTTAGAATATGTATGTTTTAGAAACAGTAACTTTCCTAAATACTTTAAATGAAAAGTTACATGCTTCGGAAAGAACATCAAGCTAGTTAACTAATTTCCACTTTATTCTTGAGATTAGAAGGAAATTTTGGTAGGGGATAATGAATGATGGCTTCAAGATTCTCTGATCTCCTGAGTAGATAAATTAAAGATCCCTGATCTCTTAAGTGGCTAATTCCCTAGTAAAAAGCTCAGCGGCCAGGAGATCTGGGCAGTGTTTGCTCTTTCTGAGACCTTCAGCAGCATCATCACCACAGCAATTAGGACACCCTGGACAGTGACTGGGGAGGGAGGAGTCATGTCTGTTATAACGCTGGTGGAACCTAACTTGGCCTGGGTCCGTATGACTAAACAACCACTGCATTTCAACGTAGTGAAATGAATTCTTTAACCACCACAGAACATCAAAGTAGATTTGATTTGGGTTTCTTTCAGCTGCTCACCATCATTTTGCACTGCTCCAAATCCTGTCACAAACATCTCGGCACCTGGATGAAACTCATAGGAGGCGTCAGGGAGACAGACTCTGTGTGCTATGTTTGTGTAGGGGACAGGGCTAGAGAGCTCTGCTAGTGAGATATCATAGTCGTGTGACATGCGTTTGTAGTTTTCATGGACAATTATCCTCCGGAGGCCTCGTATCATTTTTGCAGGTCTTAGAGTTACTCCAAAGGAAACAGTCCATCTGGTGTGGTCCTTATACCTGGGGAGAAAAAGTGAAGATTGGATTCCAGTCTGCTGATGATATAATCAAGTGATTTAGTATACCAAATATTGATAATTCAGTCTACAGGTACAGAGAATTTTTTTTCTTTTCAAAGTTACAGTTTCTATGTATAGGAAAAAACTCTTTCCAAGCTGAGAATCAAGCTCAGTGGTCAGGTCAGGTGGAAAAACCACTGTTTCGTAAGACAGGACAAAGTCTCCACAGGTCTAGACAAAAAAATTGAAAGAGTCATTCAGGGAGTTTCAAAAATGCAGTAGAAAGTTTCAGAAACACTTTAAACCACGGAGGAGAAAGAATCCCAGAGCTTGAAGACGAGGCTCTCCAGGTAACTCAGTCAGCTAAAAATGCAGAAAAGCAGAGGGTAAAAGGAGAGCAACTCTGAGACACTTTCAGGACGACGGGGAGGGCACAAACACACGAATTACAGGTACCCAAAGAGGCAGAAGACAGCCCCAAGAGTGGGGAAGCCTTTGTCATGGATGTTACAGCTAAAGTTTCTTTAAGGTCGCAAGGGATTCAGACATTCACCTACTTGATAGATATCCAACCCTCCAACTCGGGAGACTCAATGCAAACAGAGCTGCAGCAGACACATTGTAATTAACCTGACCAAAGTTGATGTCAAAGAGGAAACTCCGCAGGCCTCCAGGCAGGAGCGCGGCTCACCCGCACCTAGGATGTTGAGCCCCTGGGGTGTCAGCTGACTTCTCAGACGGTTACATTGTCTTTAACGTATGCTAAGCTCAGGTCTGTCAGAATGCACAAAGTGTGTATCCCTCCTGCCCACACCTAATGCACTTTACCCCGCAATCACCCTCAAGGCCCGAGACTCACGTGGAGAAGCAGTGAGCCGCGCTCACCAGCCACGAGGCGTTGATGAGCGCAGCGCCGCAGCGGTGCATCCCGTCCCACTGCAGGCTGGCCTGCCACGGCCACTCGCCCTCCTGCACCGGCGTCCCGCCCACGATGCGCACGCTCTGCCCTGCGGGGCTGCTCTTCCGAGTCCCACAGCCTGCGGAACAGAGGGCGTCAGCCAGCAATTCTTGCAAACGTCCGATTGTGCTGCTAGGCCCCATGTATCTTAAACTTTGTGCTCTGTTAGTATCAAACATTTTCTCTTGTTCTTTGTTTTCCAAAACGGTAACGTTTCACTTAGCTCCTATTCAGCCTGGAGGACTCAATGTCCTCTTCCAGGCATCTTCTCTAACAATTCCCCTGACTCCGGGTCGGATTAGTTATAACTTTCCTGATGTTTGCACACTTCACCGACGGCCATAGTAACAACATATTCTTTTAGTACTTGCTCCTCAAATGACATGTAACACTTCACAGAGAAGGGGCGGCCTGGGGCCTCAAAGGACGCTGGCCCGTACAGGGGTCTCTACATTAATGACAAAAACTGCATGCAACGCCTGATATCTAGGGTATCAAAACCACCTTTTGTTGAGAGCTGTTGTTTTTAATTTACAAGTTCACGCGTTAGTCCGATGCATCTAGTCCCATTAGAGTATCAGCTACTTTAGGCAGGGATCATATCTTATGATTTTGTAGACTTACGACTAACACAGTGCTAGCACTTAGCAAGTTCCCAGTAAATATTGGTGGCAAGAATATATGCCATTTATATTATAGGATTATCTTTTAGTTTTGTTTTTAGTTGAGTTTATAAATTAACTGACAATTCTGAGCTAGAGTAGCACATTTTTCCATCTGTTAAGATAAATATGTAATAATTCTATACTATTAAATTTATTCTCTAGGCTCGGTGCCAGCCACATACACTAAGGGTGGCCGGTTAGAGCCTGATCCTGTCCAGCTAAACAACTGCAATAACAACAACAACAACAAAAAATAGCTGGGCACCATGACGGGCTCCAAGTCCAAGAGCTTGATGTTGCTATGAGCTGTGATGCCATGGCACTCTACCAGGGGTGACAGGGTTACGTAGTGAGTCTCAAAAAAATGAATAAATAAAAATAAAAAATAAATTTATTCTCTAAGTCAACAATTAATTCTCTAAATTAGCATTCTCTAATTCTCAGCCTGTGGGTCGTGACCCCTTTGGGGGTCAAACAACCCTGTCACAGGGGTCACCTGAATACATCCTGCATACCAGATATTTACATTATGACTCATAACAGTAGCAAAATTACAGGTATGAAGTAGCAACAAAAATAATTTTATGGTTGAGGGTCACCACAACATGAGGAACTGTATTAAAGGGAACTGTAGGAATGCTGAGAACCACTGCTCTAAATCATGGTGGGGGCACTCTGCCATAGGGGAAGAAAAGTCCCAGGACTTCAGCACTTTTAAAATTACAAATAAAGATATCATCTAGATAGCAAAGCTCAGTAATTTCTTCAAAATATATCCCAACCCCATTATTGCCCACAATATCCATGGCATGGGATTTATAACAAGAAGGTTTTATTTAGGATAAAGTGACAAGTTTCTGCCTCTAGTTGAAAAAAATCAACATATAGATTACTTTTATTTAATCTTTAGAAAATCTCTCTGAGAATACATCACAGTGATCTGCTAACAAAACACTGGTAAGTAGACAATTTTTGCCCTTTTTTAACAGTTGCACAATTGTCTTCTACAACACATGGGCCATAGGCACATTCAGGTAATGCCACTTTGATAAATATAAAACTTACAATTGTTCAGGTAGCTGTCAGTCTCTGTCTTGTTGATTTCTGAAATACACAGATAGGGTGAGCAGAACAGGTCAGGATGTCAGAATCACACTCTGCCTCTGAGTGCTTCAAACACTAAAAAGCTGCTTGACGCCATCATAAGACAGTATCTCCAGGTTATAAAGAAAAACGCATGGTTAGTTTGTCATAACATCTGCTTTCTGCCAAGGGAAGGAGGGGAGAAAGTAAAATTCTTTCAATGTCCTTAAGGGTAAGAGTTCATATTTATAATATTTATATTGTAAACTCCTGTTCCCTGTCCCATTAATTCTAATTAGGTAGTTTTGTGTTGAAACCCAAGAATCTGAATTTTATGCCAAGAAATAAGGTGCAGGTAGTTCACAGCCTCTCTCTAGGAAACACTGACCTAAACCATAGCAGTAATTACCCAGTTGTTATGGTACTTTTACTGACCATTAGTTCCGATTATTTTACTAAATTCATAAACATAGCCTGATCTATATGGCACATGTGGGTAGTATGTCCATAAATCAGTCCTCACTTATATCTAAAAGCAATGTTGTACCTTTTTAAGGCTTCTTTCTGCTGAGTATTAGAAAGACAGTCTGTCCTCAAATTGTCATTCAGCTTCTGCCAATACAAGCTCTAACTCAATCATTAGATCAAACTCTAAGCTCAAACCTTGCAACTAAGTAAATTTCCAGTGATCAAAGTTGTTCCCTTTGAACTTGACAGGATACATGTCCTTCATGCAAAAATATTGATCTGTTAATTTCTTCTTTCAGTATTTAGTAATATGTATTTACTGGAAATCCAAATTCTAGGAAGTATTCTTTCTGACTTGTATGCAGACTTCATGTATTCTGGCTATTTATGGGTAAAATGGGAAAAATAAGAAAGAATTGATCTTTTGTTCCCAGTTAACACTCAGAGAACTTTGTCCTCTCTCTTTCTGACAATCTGTTCTTCTCTATCTCAGGCTCTTGCTAGGGACATTCTGGCTTGACGTGTAGACACAACCAACACACGGGCTTCACGGAAGCCTGCCTCACACACCACACCTGGCCCCAGACTCATAATGGCCTCGTGCTTGGTGAAATGCTGACTGGAAATTCTTAATAATTTTTGTGCTTGTTTCAGCAGCATATATTCTAAAGTTGGAATGATATAGATGAGATTAACATGGTCCCTGGGCAAGGGTGACATGAAATTCTTAATAATTTTATCTTATGACTTGTCTTGAGAAAGCAAAGCCCAGTAATAGAGCAGGTGCTGAGCATGGGAAACACATACGGCTCCTTGCCACCTCGTCTGCGTGTACTAATATCATTCATGGTGGCCTTCCAAAAAAAAATGAAGTCTGAATTTTGGTGGATTCACAATGCATGAGAGTTCAGTAAGACTCACAGCCAAGCGTAAGTGTGTGTTATGCCTTCCTCTAAGTAGGCAGGGGCTCTGCCAGTTTTCTGCTTCAACTAGAAATTGCTTAGAATCCAGAAAGAAGGCAATAGCATCCTCCCAAACACAAGTGAACAAGGACCCTGTCATATCCTTTCTTTCTCCTGTTGCTTCCTATTAGCCAATAGCTTTTGTTGAAAATAATAACATAGAAAGAAAGAGAGGCTAGGCCCAATGGCTGATGCATATAATCCCAGCACTCTAGGGGGCTGAAACAGGAGGGTCCCTTGAGTTCAGGAGTTCAAGACCAGCCTGAGCAAGAGTGAGACCTCATGTATATTAAAAATAGAAAAATTAGCCAGGGATGGTGGTGGACGCCTATTATTCCAGCTACTCAGGAGGCTAAAGCAAGAGGATGGCTTGAGACTGAGAGTTTGAGGTTGCTGTGAGCTATGACATCATGATACTCTACCCAACGTGACAGAATGAGACTCCATCTCAAAAAAGTAAAAATAAAAAGAGAGAAATAGAAAGCTCCTTTTTCTTTCTGTCCTTGATCTCTTCTCAGTGAGCTAAAGGCAGAGCATGGGTAGGACATGTCCTTGTCAAGAAGGGAAACAAACAGAGCCAAGCCCACCTTATGCTGTTTCCATCAGTTCCTCAGAAACTAGCAGTGTGCCTGAGCTGTGAAGTACGGCCCAGTGAGAGCCCGGCCCAGTGAGGGTGCAGCCCAGTGAGAGACGGCCCAGTGAAAGTGTGGCCCAATGAGAGACGGCCCAGTGAGAGTGTGGCCCAGTGAGGGTGCAGACCAATGAGAGACAGCCCAGTGAAAGTGTGGTCCACATCACCCAGTGAGAGCACAGCCCAGTGAGAGCGCAGCCTACAGGTGTCCAGTGAGAGCATGGCCCACAGGTGCCCAGTGAGAGCGTGGCCTGTCTGGCCTGAATGCAGCATCTGCCTGGCTTCATATTTGCCCTTCATTTTTTTTTTTTTTGAGACAGTCTTACTATGTCACCCTCAGTAGAGTACTTTACTGTCACAGTTCACAGCAACCTCAAATTCTTGGGCTCAAGCAATTCTCTTGCCTCAGTCTCCTGAGTACCTGGGACTACAGGTGACCATGACAACACCTGGCTAATTTTTGGTTGCAGCTGTCATTGTTGTTTAGCAGGCCAGGGCCAGGTTCAAGCATACCAGCCTCGGTGTAGGTGGCCAGGGCCCTACTCACTGAGCCACGGGCATCAAGCTGTACTTGCCCTTCATATTCACTGTGGCCACTTGTCCCCTGTTCTCTAATTCCATGCCCACCAGCCACATGTGGCCAGTGACCTCTTGACAATGGCCTGGTCTAAACTAGAATGTAAGATCAGCATGAAATGTGCCCTAGAATTCAGAGCTTTATTCAGAAAAACAATGTATAATGTCTCATAAATGATCTTTACATGGACTAGTGATGAAACAATACTACTGTGGACATGTTGGGTTAAATATACAAATTATTGCAATTAATTTCACGTTTACTTTTATTTTTTGTAATGGGACTACTAGAAAATGTAAGATCATCCTTGAGCCCACACAGCCTGCTTATAGCCCCGCACTGTTCTATAACATAGGACTTGGCCCCTAACTAGACCTTGATTTTCACTGAGGACCTCATGTTTCTTACTTTCTAATAATGAAAACCTGTCACTACTTATTTTGTCCTTTGTGGTCCCACAAACAACAAAAATATCACCTCAGTGAAAGGTATGATGATTGGTTTGATGTAACCACGTCAGATAGTACGAAAAAAAAAAAATCAGCACATTGTACCCCACATATGCATGAATGTATTCATGAGCTATGTGTATTTGACTTAATAAAATTTTAAAAAATAAATAAAAGCTGATCCAGAAAAAAAAAACACCTCAAAATTTTCACTTATACTTGAAAACATACCAAAAGTAAGCATAAGTAAATACAAATGTTTCACTAGTAAATGGCATAAGGGAACAAGGCATAAAGCAAATGTGCGGATGGTGTGAACCTTCTCCCACATCACACCCTCAGAAGGGAAGGGAAAGCAACAAGGAAAAGAAGAGGAAGACGCAAAGCCGTGTGCCCCCTTACCAACTGGACCCTACGGCCGGAGGACAAGCCAGTAGGGAAGGGCCTGTCCCAGAGCACATGAAAAGCTCGCATGGGAGGAACAGTTTAGGGTAGTTTTAAAAATTAAAATACTTGTTCAGTACCAACTTAGTTCTAAAGAACTATCCTATTGGTGGCAAGACCTCAGAATTGAAGCATATAAAAAAATTAAAAATAAGCTGTTCTATGTAGGAAGAGTAAACTAAATAAGGGAAGTCAACTTACTTTTAATTTCAACTGATTCTGGATCTACTTTAGGGGGTCCCACAGCGTCTCGCAGTTTTTCATGTAGAACACGTTGAATAAGATAATTGACAGTTTCAGGATCCTCAGTAGCACGGAATCTGCAGATCAGCAGCATGTGAGCCAGAACCCCTTGTTGCTCTTGACTGTGGACAGGAGGGTGGGGGGGGGTGGGAGTGAGGGTTGGAGGGGACAGAGAGAGGGGGAGGGAGGGAGGGGGCAGAGAGAGGGGGAGGGAGGGAGGGAAAGGAAGGAAGTAAAGGAAGGGAGTGAGGGAGGGGGAGGGGGAAGGAAGGGAGGATTGAAGGATTTATGATAAAATCAGTCAGTTTTTTTCTTTATCATTTATTGGAAACATACACACAAAAATAAATCTCTAAATGTTTCTTTCTATATTCCTATTGTTCACTATGTACAGAACCCCAGACTCAGCCTCCCTGACAGTAAGCTGGTGTGTCCACATGGTCTCCCTTACCACCAAAGGTCCCCATTAGGTATATGGCTGTTAACACAGAGACTCTTATCTTGTGAACCATCCAAAATTACCCAACATCAGGTGTGGTAGACATGACATCCCTGGGCTTTTGGCTTTCAGTTTTCATTCCTGGGACTCAAGTCCACTGATTGTCCTGAGCAATCTTCAGGCTCCCCTATACACCCCCTGATCCTAAGAAAGCTTGACCACATTGTCCTGACCTCACGTGTCTGTATTTTCATGACAGAATATTAATCAGCCTCGGTGTTATCTGTATGACTTACTACCTGCCTGCTTTTACCCCTTCCTTTCCATAGTCAGTTCCAACGAAGCTTGCCCTCATTGCACTGCATCAGCCCTCTCTCACAAACTGCACACGAGCATCTTAGTTTTAGAGGGCAGTTTTGTGTATTGGTTATACACTTGAATATCCATCCTCTCTGACGCAGCATTTTCACTTCTAGAAATTAAATCTTCAAATGCAGTCTCAGGTGTGCAAAGCATATAAATATGTCACTATAACCTTGTTTTTATAAGAGAAAAATAAATAACGACTTGAGTGTGCATTAATGGGGTGAACCTACTGTGTCTATCACACCCGCACATAGGTGGCCCCTCCCGGGCGGCCCCGGCGGCGGGGGGGGGGGGGGGGCGGGGGGGGGG
>CAUYQV010142796.1:0-14360 GCA_963574575.1 Galagoides demidoff
CCACTCTGATTTATGCAAGCTTCATTAAAATCGTTTTCAGCTAAGATCTGAGTGGGATTTGAAATGCATCAGATTTAAGAATTCAAATCCATTTAATGAGATTTTTTTCTTTCTTAAACTCCATCTATGTGCTTTTGTGATTCTAGATGCTTCCAAGAATGTTGGTAGTGACCACAGAAAAGAGCAAATTTGAGAGAAGTGAGAGTTTAGATGGAAAGAAACACACACACACAGACAGACATATTTGCATTATCATGATGGTAGAATGTCAGAGTTTTGGGGTCATACTGAAGTGGGCAAATTATCTTTCAAAAATTGTTTCTAAGTAAATTTCTAAGTGTCCAAGTAAATCTTTCTTTTTCACTGAACTTAATACGTAATTCTAATGACATACAGCAACTTGTGAAAAATGTATCAGCTTAACCTGGCATCTGTTTATTAAGTCTTAGTTCTATAGGTCAGAATTTGGAGTGGGCTCAGCTGGACTCCCTGCTTGGAATCTTGCAAACCTGAACGTAAGGTACTGGCTTGTTAAGTTCTTCTGGGTAGTGTGTAGGGAAGACTCCACCCCAAGGCTCACTCAGGGCATACCAGAATCAGTGCCTTGTGATTGTAGGACCCAGGGGATGGTTTCCTTCCATTTGTCAACAGAGGGCTCCTCTCTTCTCCCAAGAACAATTTCCATTCCTTCTTTCCATCTTCAACCCCAACCCCCAATGGCACATCCTCTTCTTCTCATGCTTCAAACTTCTGTGAGTCCCCTTTATGCTTCCCTCTGCTACATTCCAGAGATACTTCCATGCTTCCAGGGATTGCTGATTAGATTAAACCTGCCTGGATGTTCCCATTTTCTGTTTATTTTGCTGTCAACTGATGAACAATCTCAATAACCTCTGTGACCGCTTCACATAACACCTAGGTTACTTTTTTTACTTGATGACAGGCAAAATAGCATCTTGAAATGAGGCGGATGGAGGGGCTGGGAATCTTTAGCATTTTTTTTTTTTTTTACCACAGGCTATAAAATGGGACTAATAGCAGGATATAAGCCAGAGGATTCATATGATGATGATAGGATATTACGTAGGTACAGAAATTATTACTATCCCATAGCAAACAGTAGCATCCAGATGTTATAGTTTTAATATTGTTTTTTATCAGTTTCATTATTATCATTAAATTCAAATTTAAAAGATGGGAGAAGTCATAATTGGGACTTCAAAATACATTGGTATTTTACTCTAAGGTTCACCTCCGTCTAGCAAAGAGCAATCATGCCTAGAACTAAGGCTACACCGTTCTACATGTTAAGGAGTGCTTAATTCAAGATTCTTTGGGTTTCAAATAACAGAATCCTGGCTAAAATCAATCTAAGCACAATACAGTCCCACATCAGTTCATGCAAAACGTTGCTCAGGAGACATGGATGATGGCAGTCTGAGAAACACACCTGTGATGTCACCTCACTTTGGCTTAATTCTCTCATATGAGCTTCTTCTCTGTGGATTCTAGCCTATTTTATTTTTAAAATTGCTCATATTTTATTTATACATATGAACATGAAATAATGTATATAAAGAAGTGACAAAACATAATAAAATGAACCCCATGAACACACTGTTTAAGAAGCAAGACGTTATCAATAGCCATCATTTAACCAAGCTTCCTTCCTATCTCAGCCATTGCTTCCCATGGAAAGTCTGACATGATTGTGGATTTTTGTGTATGCTTCCCTTGTTTAAAAACAAATAGGTTTATTAATGTGTTAATCCAGAGACAGAAATAAGTGGTTATTTCAGCACAGACAATGTAATAGAAATGACTAGGTTTAAACAGGAAAAGGCAAAGAAAGAGAGTGCTAAGGTTTTGTAGTAATAGTAATTTCAGATACTGTCCCTAGGCCTGGGGAAATATAGGAAGGAGTTTGGAATTATTAAATCAGTCCTGTAGAGATACAACTCAGAACTCAGTAACCCTCCAAAGAGGAAGTGGCTACACATTAAAGCAGGTGTTTCTGACCTCAGAGGAAAGGCCCACAGTATTGAGACCCAGTCCTTTCAATAGAGGGTGACAGCTAGTGCTAGGGTTTCAGAACTCACAGGAGGAGGAGGTCCCCAGGCCCCTGGGGAGGGGACTTTTGTGGGTGTGATGTTTCTGAGTTTGCTGGAGGGGCCCCTGACATAGAGTTGTGGGTAAAAGCTGTAGGTAAAAGACACATACCAATGTCTGAGTGAACACAATAAAAAGGGTTTTCCCAACCCTAGAAAAAACTCACACTACTTTAAATTTTGCCAGAGCTAAGAAATCTAATGTGAGCAAAGAGACATTGATGGGTTGACTCACAAGGAGATAAAACACAGGGAACAGCAAACAGACAGTAAACAATCCTTTCTTCCTCTTCCAATCCTGCAAATATTCTCAGATGCATCTTCTTGGCACTGACTTATTTGGAAGATGGAAAACAAAGCAGCAATGTAAGGTCTCCATCTTTTTATGGCTGAACAGTATTCTACAATATACGGCTACCACAGTTTGTTAGTTCATTCATGGACTGATGGGCCTGGGTGGTTGGGTCCACACCTTGAAGATTATGAATTAAGCTGTGATAAACATTTTGGTGCAAAAATGTCCTTGTGGTAAATGTTTGTTTGTTTACTTCTGGGTAGATACCTAGTAACGGAATTGAGGGATCAAATGGAAGGTCCACTCCGAGGATTCTCCATACTTCTTTCCATAGAGGTTGTATTAATTTGCAATCACACCAGCCGGGCAAAAGTGTTTCCTCCTCTCTGAACCCATGCCAGCATCTGCAGGTTTGGGACTTTGTATTGTGGGCTATTCTCTCTGGAGTGAGGTGATATCTTAGAGCCATTTTGATTTGCATTTCTCTGATGATTAGGAATGATGAGCATTTATTCATGTGTCCATTGGCCATTAATGTGTCTTAATTGGAGAAGTTTCTATTCACTCCTCTTGCTCTTTTTTAAAAAAGTTTATGTGCACCAAGCTGTGGAAGAACTATAGAAAGTAATCAGGTGTAGATAAGGAAAAGCTATTTTTGAAATAGGACGTAAAGGATGGTATTTTAGAAGTGAAATCTGCAAAATATCTAAGAAGAGCAAGGTGTATGTTTGTGCAGTATCTTCAAAATTCTATAAGCTGTGTGGCTGGAGTTGATGATCCTGAGGCTGGAAAGACAGGCAGAGTTTAGCTTATGAGCACAGTGAAGCAACATGACAGGGTGGTTAGAAGCACAGTTTGAATCTCCAATCCCCAATTACTGGTTACATAGCCACGGAGAGTTACTTAAAATTTCCATGCCTGAGTTTTATCATCAGGGAAATGGAGAAGCCTCCTTCTGTTTTGATGTAAGTTAACTTAAGAAAGTCACTAAAAACACTGGCACATAATTACCTCTTACTATTTGTTAGCTAACAATATTATTATTCATTTAAAATTTAGATTCATCAACAGGTACATGGAATCATTGAAACATTTTAAGGAAAGAGGCTGTGCAAGATGATATTTTCATTTTAGGAATAAACATAATCCCTCTAGAAGTAGTGTGAAAAGTGGCAAGATGAATTACTGAGATGGAATTAGGGTCATTAGTAGTTGTCCAGGACAACAAGAATGAAGGCTGGTGTCAACACCACGCCATTGGGAGAGGGCCTGAAGCAGGGAGACAGCTGTGAGAGATGTTCAGAAGGGAGTGTCGACCGGACTTGCCACCTGATTTAGTGTGGAGATCGTGGGAGCAACGCTGCCCTGGGAAGCAGTAAATAATCCGCAAAGAATGATCACGCCTACAAGACAATTCTTTATTGCTGCAGACATCTTTCCAGAGCAACAGCTTTGTAAATCACAGGAGTGAGTGTCTTCAGGAACTTGGAGACTCACAACGTTAACACTAACCTTCCGTGAACCTTGACACATGCAGCAGGAATTTTGTAAAAGAAGATACTTGGAATGTGGCCTGAAGTTTGTCCAGGGAATTCACAGCAGTAAAGAAGGGGGTGTGTGAGATTTTGTTTCTAATACTCAAGTGACAAATCTCAGCAACATGTAAACCTATCGACTGTTACAAGATTCCTCTGTCCTGAACATATGGTCTCATCATCTAGAATGGAGGAACCAAAGGAGGTCAGGGAGATTAAACACACACACGCACATGCACGAAGCACAGAAATACGTGCACATATCATTATTTTTCTAATAACCACTATAGTATTAAAGAGCTCCGTAACATAGCCAGTACTACATTATTTTGAGATATACAGTGAATAATTTTAAGAAATAATTTGGTTCAATGCTTTCATTTTAAAAAGAGAATAATATATAATTAATGGTTAAGGCTAGGCAGGCTAGCTCATCCCTGTAAACCTAGCACTTTGGGAAGCTGACAGGGAGAATTAGATGAGGCCAGGAAACCATGGCTTGGCCAACATGGTGACCAACAAAGCAAGATCTTGTTTTTACATATTTATAAGGAAAATATATTTATATTTTATATAAATATATATTTTTCAAAATATATTTATATTTATTTATATATTTTGCTTATATATATTTATACATATTTCATATATACATTATATATATATTAGCTGGGCAAGGTTATAAGTGCCTGTAGTCCCAGCTTATAGGGAGACTGAGGCACAGAGGCTCATGAGCCCAAGAGTTCAGGGTGCAGTGAGCTATGGCTCTACTGTCCCCAGCCTGAGTAACAGAGAAAGACCCTGTCTTTAAAAAAAAAAAAAATGGGTTAAGACATCCCTGGAGCTGTCATTTACACAGAGGCAGAATTGTAGAATTGTGACAAAGTCAAAAATGGCAACTATTGATCAGCAATATTTCTTCTATACTTCTCTGACACTTTTCTCCACCCCTGATTTTTTGCTTATTTCCTTTTTGCTTTTTACTAATCCTTCCTTAAATACTCAGTGGGCATTATGAAATGGAAGACTGTCCTATGGGTAAGTAATTTTAGGCAGGATATTGTACAGAAATAGTTCACAGCCATAAAAGGGAATGCATATTTAAAAAAAATCATTTAAATGTGAATGACCTGTTTAAGTTACACTCACAGGTAAAGAAAAATAAATTGAAATCATATAATAATTTCCTCCCTTACTTTCTTCCATCAGCATTCACATTTGATTAGTAAGATTCTGATCTCCCAGCTTTACTAAGCTCACCAATCACCTTCTCTAGAAATTCTGTGGGATGGGGCCTGGGTGGGGTGCTCCTTTCATCCTATGGTCTGTCCGAGCTACCCTCTCTGTTATGTTGTCCTCTGTGCCAAGTCTGTACCATTACCTTTGTCACACACTGCCACCTGCAGGGCACTCTCAGCTCTGCTGCTATTGTCCTCAGGCCATCATCCATCATGCCAGAACCCCACAGACCAATCAACTGCAGTGTTCTTTACTCTCTGCCACAGGGACACATATTTCTCATTAGGACAAATTTCAGAGGAACCTATTGCAGTTGACTTTTGGAGGTCCCTGGGTGAGGCCTCTTTTTCCCTAGAATCTTGGATGCTGGGCTATAGAGTGGCCTCACACCATTTGACACTAGATCACTGGGAGATACTCACATCGTCTTTTAACCTGGGAGGCCTACCTTGTACCACTGGGAGATACTCACATTATCCTTTAACCTTTTGTAATAAAACAAAACACATACTAGTGTTTTTACACCCTCACAATATGCACATTAGGTGAGATCCCACCTGATGCCCCCCTCCTTCTGCCATACGTCCTCCTCCCTTACCTCTCCCACCTCCCTCTACTAACTGGACTATAATAGTGTTTTATTGTTCTTGGGAACATGTAATTGTTTATATATTGATTTTATATTAGTATGGAGTACACTGGATATTAATTTTTTCATCCTCGTGATACTTTACTAAGATGAATGTATTTCAACTCCATCTAGGTAAATGTAAAAGATGTAAAGTCTCCATATTTTTAATGGCTGCATAATATTCCATAGTATACATATACCACAGTTTTTTATTCATTCATAGGTTGATGGGCACTTAGGTTACTTCCATGACTTGGCAACTATGAATTGAACTGCAATAAACATTCTAATGCAAATGTCTTCGTGATAAAATGATTTATGTTCTTCTGGGTAGATAACTAGTAATGGGATTGCAGGGTCACATGGAAGGTCTAGATTTAGATCTTTGAGGATTCTTCATAATTCTCTCCAAAATGGCTGTATGAGTTTGCAATCTCACCAGCAGTGTAGAAGTGTTCCCTTTTCAGGCAGCACCTGTGTCTCAGGGAGTAGGGCACTGAGGGTGGCGTATTTCAACCTGGCCCTGGCCAAACTGCAACAAAAAATAGCCAGGCACTGGGGCAAGTTAGAATTGAGGACTAGTCTTTTATTCTCTGTTTTTTTTTTTGTTTGTTTTGTTTTGTTTTTGTGTGGTTTTTGCCTTCATATGTTCTATTTTCCAGGTCCCTTCTATATTACTTGAGGAATTTTTAGAATTTAAACTTTAACTTTTCTATAGTATCTTATGATTGTTCTAGCTATTGTGATATATATGCATGTGTGCGGGGTGTGGGTAACTTATCACAGCAATCATTTTAGCAGTTTGCATGAATTATAGGAACTTTAGTACTTTACATTTTCATCACTTTTCTTTTGCACTCAAGAGATGAAGCAAAGCCCACTATAGTCACCAATATTTTTGCTAAGTATGTTCTTTCTTTATAATATTAAGGGGTTTCTTCTTTATTGTTTCTTTTCTGTTTATTTAGTGTAGTTCTTCTAAGACAAATTCTTTTTCTTTACCTGAGATTATCTTAAATTTCCCTGTAAGGTTATTTTACTGGGTATAAGATTTCTGGTTGACACATCTTTTCTTTCAGCAATGGAGTCGAAGCTTCCTATCTTTTTACTAGTTTCACATGTGCTTGTATTTGTTTGCTGAAGCATTTTTATCATAACATTTAAAATCTTTTCCAGATAATCCTGGCTTCTTTTTTATCTTAGCATTGGCATTCATTGACTCCCTTTTTGTTTTCTTGTTTGGTTTGAGATCATTCTTATTCTTGGAATAATGACTGATTTTCAATTGAAAATACCATTTTTGTATTATGTTCTGAGACTCTAAATCTTATTTAATCCTTCTGTCTTAAGTGGCCTCCTATGATAGAGATATTGTTTTGGATGTCACTTTGTTAGTACCATTTATAGGAACAGAAGTCCAGGTTGCAGTCTCAGCCTCCATTGACACATGATGGGGTGCCTCCTTACCATTACCAGATGGAGGGAGGAATTTCAGCTTCCCAGGTGGGCTCTACTGTCAACATGGGGGAAGGTAGCTTCACTACAGGACAGCAGGGATGAATGTCCCAGCTCACTGCTTGGCCTTTTCTGAAACCTTCCTGGCAGACTGGCTGGGTATTTTGATATAGTGGCTGAAGGGTGATGCATGAAGCCTCCCACTAGCCTGTCGGTAACGTGGGTGTATGAGAGATCACAGTTTTTTGTTTGTTTGTTTGTTTATTTTCCCCCGTGGTATTTGGCTATAGAAGAACAGTCACTGCTTATAAACCTTCTAGTTACTAAGTGGTCCCTTTCATGATCTTTGGCTAGAGAGAAAGGTTTCTTTTCTTTTTTTTTAATTTTATAGTTGTAGCATATATAAAGCAAAAAAATAAAAAGGAAGAAAAAGGAGCATCCTAAGGTCATACCATTCCTAGCTGTCTGCCACCTTCTTTGCCATTCACATATTTATTCAAATAATTTCAGTTACACTTGGAAGAACAGGGAAAAGGACACCTATTTCATCTTCTTGAAAACAGAACTCCTTCTTCCTTCCCGTCTTGAGCTCAGGCCGTCTGGACTCACAGCTTTCTAGACGACATGAGTCTCAGCACCTGACTAGATGGCTAGATTTCCTGAGGAATGGAATGTTGACTCATCAGCTTGATTTAACCTTTTTGCAGTGTACACATACATCAAAACATCACACTGCACCCATAAGTAAATATACGAAATTGGAATTTGCCAAATAAAAATAAATAATTTCAACCCAGAGTTTCTCAAACACAGTTGTATATTAGAAGCCCCTGGGAGGCTTTGAAACCCACTGGCATCTACCAGCCAAGTCCGGATTTTCACAGTAGGTCTGGGCTGGGGAAGAATACAGATTCCTGCAGTGACCTTCAGGGCTGCTCAGATCTGAAAGTCGCTGGAGCCTGGAAAGGCAGACTTGGCACCCCCTTCAGCTCCTAGGATATAGGGGAAGAAAGGAGGAGGAGCTGATCTTAACCCCGCGGCTGCAGACTAATGCCCTACCCCTCACTCACCCATCGGCAGCTTTGCAGCCTAGGCAGATCACACAGCAGCAACGCACACTGCCTGTAGTGCATCCTTCTAAAACGGGACTCTGTTCCCCAGCAAAGGTCGGAGACAAATGTGAAGTTTGTGAGAGAAGGCCGTGTCTGAGACCATTGCCTAATTCACATCGAATCTTATCCAAGCAAAGAACTGCCCAATGTGGATTAAACCTGATCCTCCCAGAGGATCTCCCATCCCTCTGTGTTGCTCTACCCATGGCAATGCTGCCAGAGGGGTCTGTGATCTTACGACTCCACTTTGTAAAAAAAAAAAAAAAATATATATATATATATATATATAAACACACACACAGAAAGAAAGAAAAAATGAAAGCTTTAGCATGGCACTCTCCTACCCGGTCTCTCAATGCTTCCTACACCTAATGTTCTCACCAGCTCCCTGAGCTGTGTGCCCAGCCTGTGTCTCTTATGGTCCTACCCTGCCCCAATCACCCTGTGTAGCTGGCTGCCCCTGTATTCCTGGACTGTCTGCTTTTCTCCTTTGTGAACAGTGAGCTCACACTTATTTTTCAAAAATGAGCTAAACTCTCCTTTGCTGCCCAGGGAGGCTGCCCCTTCTGGCATATCAATCCCAAGCCTCTGTTGTCACTCAGACTGCCGGGGATGGGAGCCTCACTTGTCATTTTATCAGCTGTGTGAACCTGGGCTAGTGACTTTGTTGTGCCTCAGTGAGATTATCTGCAAAAAAGGTTTAGCTATAATAATTCTCTCTGAAGGTTTAAGAAAACTTCCAACCATGTTATATTATGATTTTACTTTTTAACTATTTGAAGGTCTCCCATCTTAGACTATAAAATTCTTAGATGAGGAGCTCTGTCCCTCCTCCCCATTCCTGCCCCTCTGCCTCTCCTCTCCGCTTTCCCTTCTCTCTTCTCCTCTGCCTCCTCCTCCCCATTCCGGCCCCTCCTCTCCTCTCTGCTTTCCCTTCTTTTTTCTTTGTCTCCAGCACTAAAGGGAAGCCTGATTGAGGCTGAGCACCAGGCCTAGTGGTAGAAAATAAAACAGGAACAAGGAGATGTAAGCCTTCCACTGAGGAACTAACTTCCAGGGAGAAGTTTTAATGCAATTCCCCACAGGGCAGTGACTCTATAGACAAAGGGAATAATAAAATGCGGGGCAGCGGGGGAGCAAAGGTGAGCGTTCCTGACAGAGCACCTGTGAGGGGCACTAAACAGATCACACGTTCTGTTTGAGCAGAAGCTACATAGACAAAGGGGAGGAGAATCCCAAACAGGACAAAGGCAGTGCGGAGGGCCGATGGGCACATGGGACCTGTGCTTAGTCTTTGCCAAAGCGGCAGAGCAGAGGCCAGGGAGCAGGTGGAGGCCAAGTCTGATCCAGGCCTATGACCAGTGCCTGGGACACCATGCAGAAAAAAATTGAATTATTTTATTCTTAACTAGCCAGATAAATTATTTTGACAACTGTAGCCAACTTTTCTCCTTTCAATCCTAGGTCTCCTGCTTTTGTATTCAGAACTATTAGAAAGAAAGGAAAAAAAGAAAAGAAAGAAAGAGAGGTATTTAGGAAATGGGACAACATTTTGAGAGGAGGAAAGATGAAGAATTGGATTCAATTGCAGTGTGAGGATGTTTGGTGAATACACCAACATTTATTTAATGGAGTCATTGGTACGGGGCTCACTGTCCTTCCTCCTCAACGACCTTCCCTTCCCCCTTATCCCTCTCTCTCTCTGTACGTATATATTGGGTATAGAGACAGACAGACAGAGAGAGGGAGAGAAATATAAATATATGCCACTAAAACATCTTCTCCCTCACTCCAGAGTGATGATGCAATTCCTTGCTCTTGCTCAGACTTCATTCTCTTCATTATAATTGTGTTTTTATCTCTTTGGCTCCAACCATTTTTGCAAGGGCTCCAAAGAATGCTTTGTTCTGCTTTCTGGTTTTATGACTTTTTATTACACCATAGTGCAGTCTTAAAACCCTTAGTCTTTAACATTTCCAAAACAATCTGCAAATATTATCCAACCAATCACACCTGGGCCCTGGGAGGCTGGGTCAGTGTGATTATTTCTGCTTTACAGAGGAGAGGGCTGGATGGGGAAGGTTAAGGGATTTGCTTATGTTTGCAAAATAAAACAACGAATGAGAACATCACTTACCAGAGGATACTTCCTGCCTGATCACCTTCTTGTTCTTGAGAAGCAGCTGTAGAAAAGAGAAGAAGAAGGTGGGTCAGGGAAAGTCAGAGGATGATTTTCTATGTCCTTGGGCAAAACACATCACAGAAGGGCCGGTTCCTGGTTGGACGTGTTAATTACTCACGTGCTTCTTGCCTAGGAGTGCTAACAAGCAAATATCTGATACATAGTATGTGCTTGGTCACAATACATGTGTTTAGAACTTAGAAGGTGCTAAGTTTCTTACTCTCCCCAAATGTTTCTACCTAACTATGGCATAATGAGTGAATTAGCCACAGTTGCGTCTCTGTTTTGTTTGTGGGTCCAAATCTTGTTCACATTACTTTTATGTCTTACAACTTTGGACAGATTACTGAGCTTTATTTTCCTCATCTAGAAAGAAAATTAAGACAAAAAGAATAATAATAGCCTCTATTCACAGGGATGCTGAGTAAGGGTATGGAAATAATTGGAACAGTCCCTGGTTTTTGGTAGACGCTGTATTTATTCTTCACTGGCTTGAACACAGGTACAGTCAAAGGCACGCTTTTTACTCCCTCTCCCTGTGCCCAGTACAGAGAGTCATAAAATACTGAAAGTGACATGTATGTGCTTTTGGAAACTCCATAAAAATTTTTTAAATAACTGAGTGCTAGTTATACTAAAGTTAACTGTACAGGGAACTTGAAAGGACTAATCCAAGTCTATTTGAGGAATATTAATTTTCTGTGCAAATATGAAATACTATTGGAAATCTTTTGATTAGGCAAATGCCTTTTCTGCTATGAAAGTTGTTAGTATAGGATTTTACTTATACAAACATTAGGTTAGCTAAGTAGAAACATTTTGCCCGCATTTTGTATAGAACTTTGTAACCATAGATGCTTATTAAATGTTTACTGACCATTATGGTAACTTGCTTGGTAGTAGTTTTCTATAATAGCCACTTGAGAATAGTATAAGAAAAAAAGTTGCCCAAGATTTGGAATTGGTCAGAAATTTTAGATCATATTCCTATTTAATGATCTAATATTAAAACTCTTTATATTCACAGATACAGATGAATGTACTAATCTGAAGATTAATTCGAGCTCATTAAAAGCCATGGTACCTATTATTTTATTCTAAAATATAGTCTTTACTTTGAAATCTACAGGATTCAGATGTTACATTAATTCTCAAATACATCACATGTTGAATTATTATCTTGTTTTTATTTTAATATTTATTTTTCCATTTTGTGGTGCTGTTTCTTATAACTATCATGCAGTGTTTTATCCTCAGGTTCTAAAAAGATTAAGAATTTGTTTTCACTGAGACACCATTATGACCCCGAGAGAATGGAGAGAACCTAGATTGTGGTTTAACCAGAACGGCAAATCACTTACATTGAACTTCACTTGCAAAAGAGAAGGGACAAAGTGGGAAGTGTAAAGCAACGAATGTTCTTACCACCTGCATTCTCGGGAGCCATTCTGCTAACTCTAATTTGGACTTCTGATACATCAGAGGGAATCCAGCAGGAATCAGGCAAAAAGATAGTTTTAAAGAAAATGGATCCTATTTCCCAGAAATGGATTATATATGCAATATGCAAATTTCTTCTTGAATTTCTTGCTGAAGCAGGAACATAGACCAGCGAAGGCCATATGAACATGGCATATTCTCGGGATTATCTCATCCTTAAATAAGAAGAAAGAGAAAAAGAAAGTTGAACGCATGGAACCTCACATTCTGAAATCTTTCCTAAAAGGATTACGTGTGTGGGTGTGTTCTGCTGAAATTACAAGTATTTCCCATTCTGACTTTGAGTGTGGTGAGAAGTGTTTGTGCGGGATGGAGGAAGTTTATCTGTTAGATTGTGCCATCTGTTCTCGGGTCTGGGGTCTCAGAGGAATGCTTATAAAACACTTCAGAGTTTTTATACTTTGGGGGACACATGGACGCCAGGGTACATGTTATGGCTATAAGTCCTTGACCTTAACATGACTGTGTAAACAGGCAGCCTTTCCAGGGGCAACGGGCTATACAAGAAAAAAAAAAAAAGGACATTAAAAAGCATTTTCCTATCCCTCTATTTATAGTTTCAAAGCTCTGACTTGGGCATTTTTTTTGTTTGCTCTATCTTCTTTTTTTATTAACTTGTACAGATTTCCATTGTTGCAAACACATTTTAATTACATTTTCTGCTTGATAAATTTCCAATTCTCTATTTTTTTCTTAGCAGTAACACTAGAACTCAGAAGGGAGACTGAGTAATTGAAGACTCTCAAGTATTTTTTAAATTGGTAGGGAAATAAATGTACCATCCACCTGTTACCACTGCAGCACGATGTAGCCTAAACGTAAAACTCCTGAAGTTAGCAATGTTTTCAGAGGAGTGCCACCTAGACCCTCAGCGGCTTACTTTGATTTAGACTTTGATTTTGCTCTTTAGTGAAAGAGAGGCCATGCTCTTTCCAGCTTAATTAGATTACACTGTCATGTTCTTCTTTTTACATTCCCCTAATTAGCTGTGGTTGAATTCTGTTTGTATCGTAAGCTAGTCTATGTGTTAGGCCTGCCTAATACGAAGATGAATAAGATATGGCCTCTGATACTGAGAACTTACAGCTTAGTGTGACAAATGCTTTTTGCCAATACTCTCACACTGAATCTATGGTCATTACCTTATAGGAGTATAGAGATGAAAGAAATTAATTAAATTTTAGCTTAGACAAATAGCTACTGGCAATGGGAAAACAGGTTAAAAAAAAACAAACAAGTAAGACACACACATATTGAAAATAAGAACAGAACATTTAAGCTCTGCTTTAGCAAGTGATGTTTCAGAAAGAGGAAATAGCATGATCAAAGGTTAGGAATGATTTATCAGGAAGAGGTTTGTTTTTGCAAATAACAGAATTCTTGCAAATAAATTCAGAGTTTAAGCATTACTTCCATAGGTGCAAGTCAAGAAATCTTGCTGTTTCCCTGATTTCTATCATTATCAGTAAGTCAGCTTTTGATCTGGAGCCCTTCCTGCCGTAACTACTAGATGCCTCAGCAGTTCCCTGTCTCATGTCATTACAGAAATACGTCAAAACCCCTGGGGTGTAAATATTTCAGCTTTGAGTTCTCTTTAAAGGCAGGGAAACTTCCCTAGAAACCCTTAATATCTACTGGCTAGATTTGTGTTATGTGTCAAGTTTTAAGACAAACACTGGAAATGGAAGGAAACTTTTCTTATAGACTCACAATAATTTAAGATTTGCCATTAGGGCTGGGTAAAGCTCCTCCAAAGAACCTGGCTCCTGAACAAGAAAAGGGTTCTGATGGCATGGAAGAGCAGGTGCAAGAATAGAATGGGACCGGACTGGGAAGCATCGTGCCTGAGCCAGGAGAGAGTGCGGACACAAACCACTCACAGAGCTACTTAGGGAGCTCTGGGAAATACAACTGGGGCAGGCAATAAGAACCACCTTCCAAAAGGACGAATGTGAGGAATTTTCATTCTAAGTGAAATAATTTGTGTCCCCCAATTTTCTTCTCTCAATGGTAAGAAAAACACGGAGTGAGCAAACCTTAAATTTTGATGACCTCCTGAAATTCATTAACATTACAATAGTAAGAGATGGATATGATACACACAAATAGTAAGAGACAGGTGTAATACACACAAATAGTAAGAGATGGGTGTAATACACTCAAATAGTAAGAGATGGATATGATACACACAAGTAGTAAGAGATGGATATAATACACACAAATAGTAAGAGACAGGTGTAATACACACAAATAGTAAGAGATGGATATGATACACACAAATAGTAAGAGATGGATATAATACA
>CAUYQV010142797.1:0-24983 GCA_963574575.1 Galagoides demidoff
GCCTGTGGTCCCAGCTACTTGGGAGGCGGAGGCAGGAGACTCGCTTGAGCCCAGGAGTTGGAGGTTGCTATGAGCTGTGATGCCATGGCACTCTACCCAGGGGGATAGCTTGAGGCTCCGTCTCAAAGAAAAAAAAAAAAAAGACAGAGAACAAAGGTGAAAGGTTGGTGGTCTGGGCTTCATGAACATTTCTCAAAGTCTTCCTTTGCAAAAAGTCTGTAGAGATTAGTTTGATTTTTAGAAATTATGGCATGCCTAGTTTTTATATTAAAATTAAAATAATGGAGTAGACAATGCTTTTCCACAGTATTTTGCCATCTATTCATACATATAAGTCCATAGTTGGATGACCTCCATCCCACAAAGAGTATGAATAGATTCCTCCCTACCACAAAAGTGACCAAGATGTAAATGACCTTTACAAAGGTATTTTGTAAAGATTATAGTTCCCATTCTAAAAAGGAATCAATACATATTTTAGTTCCAATAGTAGACAACAATTTTGTAGCAGAGAAATGCCTTACACATTTGGAAGGGGTAAAAAGGAATATTCATTATCTAAAATTAGGCAGTGTGGGAAAATGAATTGTTTGGTCACAAAATATGTTGAACTTATTGACAGATTGTTTCATTCAAAGTCTCTGCAGAAGATCTTCCAGCTTGTGGTAGAGACATCAGCTAAGCAAGAAAATACAAGTTGGGAGTTAAGGAAATGTATTATCTGGAAGAGGGCTTCTCACCTTGATACTGTTGGTATTTCCAGCTGGATATCCCTTGTTATAGAAGGCCTCCCTTTGCACTATAGGATGTTTAAAGTGCCCTCAGCCTCTACTCCCTAGATGCCAGAAGTATCCCCTTTCCCCCAGATATGATAACTAAAGATGTCTTCAGAAGGATCCCGGGGGAGGGGCAAATCACCCTGGTTGAGAACCACTGGTTTAAGAACAAAAATGTGAAAGTCATAGGTCAGTAGGTGGCACTGAAGCTGGAGAGAAGATTACATATATAAAGAATTAAGGGTGGCATCTGTGGCTCAGTGATTTACGCACTGGCCCCATATACCAAGGGTGGTGGGTTCAAACCTGGCCCCAACCAAACTACAACAACAACAACAAAATAGCCAGGTGTTGTAGTGGGCACCTATAGTCCCAGCTACTCAGGAGGCTGAGGCAAGAGAATCGCCTAAGCCCAAGAGCTGGAGGTTGTTGTGAACTGTGATGCCAGAGCACTCTACTGAGGGGTGAAAGTGAGACTCTGTCTCAAAAAAAAAAAAAAGCATATAAAGAATTGAATTGTAATGAATTGTAAGACACTCTACAGGGGGTTTGGGCAGGGTACTGAAGCTAAGGAAGTTTGATCAAAGAGGCAGAAGAGAAACCAACAAAACATGCTCATTTTAAAAGTGAGAGAGTTTCATAATGGAGACAAAATAACTTAAGGATTGAAAAATATTCATTTGATCTGACAAATAAAAGATCATTATTGATTGAACAGAGCTGATTTTATAGGGTTGGTTATGGTAGAACTGAGAGGGCAATAAAGGAATAAACATTCTATGAAGGACTTAGAAAGGGCAATAGATGGGCCCTTGGAGAAGAAAGGTTTTATCTGTCTGTGTTCTGTGTGCATTCTCAGTGATAAGCCAGACAAGAATTGACTTGTGAAAAGAAAAGAAGTACATAAAACAGGAGAAGGTGAAAATTTTAAATCTTGAGACCCAGAGTCTCAAGTTAGAGGCACTAACTTTATTGTTTTAAATCTTATTATATAAAATAGCTGTAACCAGACAGGGAAGCGTGATGTCTGGGTTATGGTGCTGATTTTACCATGAGCTGACAACATGACAGGTGTCCTTATTTAAAAGACTCCATTTTTGAAAGCATGAAAAATGAAGCATTTAGAAAATGAAGGAACATTAAGAAGTTAAGGTCAAAAGAAAATGTCAAATCTGTGAAAGGAAAGGGCAGAGCCTAGAGACAGCTGGGGCGGATGCTGAGGGCAGGGAGTAATATCAAACCCAAACTCAATCAGCCCAATTACACCCGAACGCAGCAACGTCTTTATGGATTTTTTTTTCTTTTGGAGCCATTTGGATCCTTTCTGACTTGATAACTATTACCTCTGCAATAACCACACCTTTTCTTGGAAAGTTAAATGAAATTTAAAATAAACAGATCTGCAAAATGTCGCTTCTCTTCTGCAACTGTGCTCAATTTAGATAGTTCTCCTTCTCTCTTAATTCATCATTCCTCCATCCTCAGATATAATTTGGGAACATTTTCTTTTTCTGCCAGAAAAGAAAAGCATAATTTTTCCTCAAATGATGCTTGTTTCAGGAGTTCCGATAGCTATCTCTTTCAAACATACTGGAGTAACAAGTATGTCTGTTGACTCACTTTCCTTCTCTTTATAGCGAAGCTTGGTACCATGGTCTCTGGAGTCCCTTTAGTGTTACAAACTGAATTATTGTCATTCATTTATGGCCTGGGAACCCTAGCACTGTTCCTCTGACTTACAGTGAAATTTAGTCACGGAAGTTATGACAAGGCTGTGTGTGTGTGCGTGTGGTGTGTGTGTGTGTGCCTGTGTGTCTGTGAGTGTAATTAGGCATTTTAGTTGTCAGGCAGTTTAAGTATGTTAACTCTTTAAAACATAAAATCATCATCTCATGCCCTGAGGCAGCAATTTACTAAATGGTATTCTAAGTAGCCTGGAAAATTTAATGGAGCCTCTGAAAAATGGCCAAAAGCTTTGGGCTGGAAATTGTCCTTAAATTGTCCAGCATAAAACCATGTTGGCACAAAAGGTTTTAGCCATTAGCAATGTTTTGTATATAGCATATATGTAGCCACTAACATTTTGGTGATTTATTCTCAACTAAATGTGCATTTGCTGATATGGAGGAACAATCTTCAGGGGAAACGACTTTGTAATGTCCGATTAGATACGTCTTTCAAATCAAGCTGCCATTAAAGAGCAAGGAATTTGTACATGTGGATCCATCAAAGGAATGGCTACTAACTCTGGGGCAGTTATGTCAGCAAAAAAAAATGACAAACAATAATATCAGAATATGTGGTAATGTTGATATATAGTATCTTAGAAGCAACCAAGCTTATTCCTTAACTGATGTTTCACAGAAAATCTCAAGGAGGGGTCAAGAAATATTACCTGAGTTATTGCCTTATTGTAAGAAGCAATATTCTTCATCTTACTATTCACATAGTAAGATATAGGAGGTAAACATTCATTAAACATTCTACTATGAAATGTATACGAGGCAAGATAATAAGATAGGATATTTTAAACTGGAACGATACTGAAGAGGGGGGTTGAATCCCCAGATTTTCTCTTGTATGAGGTCTCTACTGTGTCCTGTGCTTTCAATTGTGGGTGAGAATCTTCTTCTCTAGCACAAGGAGTAGTGCTTGACTGACACACACTTCATGAGTTCATGGCCACGGGAATTAGCTTGTGTAATCTAGATACTGACCCAGCACCACCAATCTTCCATGGCCTGGGGGATTGTTTCAGGAATGATGCCAAGAACAAGAAGCTAAATGATCTTTCCTGAGGATGTAAGTCAGGGAACTCCAAAGTGTCCTCTGTTCTGTGGACTCTCTTTTGAGTGTGGTCAAACTGTACAACACATTTATGGAAAAAGAGAGACCTACAGAAAACACAGAGAAGCCAAACTTTTATCATAACATAGGCTATCCCATCTACCTCAGGGCTTCAGTTTACATACACCAATCATGTCTTTTTTATCATTTAAAGCAATTTGAATCAGATGCTTTTTTTTTTTTGGCTGGGGCTGGGTTTGAACCTGCCACCTCCAGTATATGGGGCCAGCACCCTACTACCTTGAGCCACAGGTGCCACCCAGAATCAGACTCTTTTCTATGCCATGTAATATATACCCTTTCTATCACACAGACAAGGTCAAGTCTGAGTGATATTGACTTGACCTTTTATTGCTTCATATGTCCAATGAAGATACACATCTCTGTATTGAGATCGTATGGAAACATGGCCAGGTACGTGTGTAAAAACACTCAGTGAAGCCTTTCGACGCATGCTATCTATTTTACAAAAGAAGGCAACTTTTTTCTCTCAGGAATCAAAAGTTGCTACTCTCAGATGACATTTTATTGAAGAAGGTTTTTGTTTGTTTGTCTGTTTATTTTTTAGGTCCTTCGGCTTTTCTAACTCATGCCTGTTGCTCCTACCAGATGTGCAATTCACAACGTAAAGTGAAAAATCAAGTCACTAGGCATAAACAGTAATTTTTCTCTGGTGCATTCCACTAAGGGATGTGAGAAGAGTGTCTGTTGATCTGTAATCACGCTGGTGAATAAGTTTTACATCAAGAAAATCCTAATAAATCCAACCATAACAATTTTGTCACTCTACACATCTCTACATTATAAAATTCCTCTAGACACACAAACTCACACATTGCTTTTCATGGTAATTAAAAGGCAGTAATTGGTGATTCTTCTACTGGAGATATCTTTGAATCTCTGCACCATCACTCAATATAATGACAAAGACAAAAACTATCTTTATCATATTCTGAAGAATCCATAAGCTTACTTAGAATTTGAAGAAGCCCGCACGCACTTTGAATTTTTTTTTTTTTTTATTGTTTGGGATTCATTGAGAGTACAAAGAGTTAGTTTGCACTGATTGCATTTGTTAAAGTCTCTCTTATAATTGTGTTACGCCCCCAAGAGGTGTGCCATACTTCGTGACCCCCCCATTGCACCTTGAATTCTTGAAGTGTACTTCTGGTAGATTATTTCAACCCTTCACTCCCCCAGCCCTGTAATGAAATTACACATCCAAACTTTGTCTTGCCACTTTACAACACCCTCCCCTCCCTTCATCCTAAACATAGCCCTGTGACTTTCTTTGGCCATTGTAAAGATGAGTAGATGTGATATGGTAAACACTTGAAATGCCAAATGACTGGGCTTGTTTTCCTTGTATCTCTACTTCTGCATTGAGAGCATGTGAAGCTACCTCTCTGGGAGCAAAGACACAGCAGGAAGAGCCCAAGTGCCCAGAAGATCCCAGCATAGGTCAGCAGAGCTGTCCAGCCCAGCCCACAGATCAGACAACCCACACTGACCCAGAGACGTATGAAAAACGATACATGATCGTGCTTTTTAAGCTACTGAGTTTACACAAATTGGGTACCTGCCTGACATTGTGTGGAGTTTGAAAATACACAGGGTGCACATAAAGTTCGTGTGCGATTTAATCAGTAAATGAATATAAAATGCACCGAACTTTATGTCCACCTGTATAAATTAGACTGCAGTGACTTAGAACTTCATAAAAGGGGATAAAGAGACACAAATGATTGCAATGAATTGCAGGCTTTAACATTTGTCGTAAATACCATGAAACCGAGACTGATTTCTGTACCACTGTACCCTCAACACCAAGCGTATGTTTTGAGTTGGATGGTTCCGGCTTGTCATCACTTGTCATGAAAGGGCTGCGTGAGTGAAATGGTCTGCCACCAAATGGGGTTATTCGTCAGCCATCACGAGCAGGAGTCCGGGGAGTAATCTTTACTGTCTTTCTTTACTTCAGGTTCAATTCTAATACTCTGTCTCCAGAATGGTAGCAATTCAGTAACGTTCCCGTGCCTTATTCAGTTTATGCCCACCCTCCTGTCAAGTGGCTATTCCTCTGGGCCACACTTTCTGTGACACTGGCTCTTTCAGCAGTTCATACTCTATCTTCCACAACAGAGTATTTTTTTTTCTTTGTAATCCTTTTACTGCTCTTAGGCTAAAGGAGCTAAAATACAATTGGGCTTTTAATATTGAGATTAACTTCTTGTTAGCATTCGTCTTTACTGGACTGACAGAGAATCTGTTTTCATCCGATTGCTCTATATACATATTCTATATATCAATATGAATACATTGCTTTGTATTATAGCATCAAATATCGATTAAGAAAATAGTGTTGATAAAAAGGAGAAAAAATATGAATATAAATATAGGTCAAGCCAGAGAAACCAGTGTAGAATTAGAATAGATAACATATTTATCTATTACAATTTTTAATTTTTATGTTTTTTAACAACCAAGCTTCCAAACACACTTGAACTTTGTGGAGGCATATTTAGAACTGACAAAAACTCTTTTCAATCAAGGTTCATGCCTAGGTAAAAAACTGTTTCCAGAATAAGTCATGCCAGAAGAAAAAATAACCATTTTACCATAAGAACAGTTGATTTTGTTTATAGCAGCTCATTTCACAACCACAAAGATGTGGAAATGACCCAAGTGCCCATCAACCCAGGAATGGGTTAACAAACTGTGGTACATGCATAGCATGGAATCCTATTCAACCATAAAAGATATGGAGACATTGTATCTTTTGTATTTACCTGGATGAATTTGGAGAACATTTTCCTAATTGAAGTATCTCAAGAATGGAAAAGCAAGCTTCCCATGGACTCAGTACTAAACCAAAACTTGTAGATCAACAACTACAGGCTCACACAAGAGGAAAAACATAATTAAATTCAAGAAGGGGAGGAGGGAGCTTGGTAAGTTCAGACTTATCAAGTAAAATACAGTGGTATAGGGCACACTTCCTGGGTGGAGGACTCAACCACAACTCAGACTTTCTGCTTTCCCCAACAAATTTAGATAATGTATCCTAGTTGTATGCACCCCCATATTAACCCATAATAAAAACAAAAAGAATGATTCACACAAGGAAGATGTATCAGTCAGAATTCTCCAAAGAAACAGAATCAATAAGAATGTATAGTTTTAACAAATGGGTTCACGTGACTGTGGAAGCTGATAAGTCCAAAATCTGCAATGAAGGCCAGCAATTTGGAAACCCAGGGAAGAATTGATGTTGCAGCTTGTGTTCAGAGGCTGTGCTGGTGGAACTCCCTCCCTCAGTAGACATCAACCCTTTCATTCCACTTAAGGCCTTCAACTGATTAGATGAGGCCCATGCAAATTACAGAGGGTGACCAGCTTTACTCAATATGTGTTAACTTAAACAATAATGTAATCTAAAAAATACTTTCCTGACAACAGTCAGACTAGTATTTGACCAAATATGTGGGTACTGTGGCCTACCCAGGTTAATGCATAAAATCAGTCATCACTGAATGATAGATTATAGATGGCAAAGAATAATAAAAAAAATTTTCATCACTAAGTGAAGAATTAGGTTTATAGATTTTTAAGTAACTCATAATTATTCTAAAATTATTTTTAATTAAAATTAAAACAGAAGGGGAGATAAAGTGGAATCCTTTTTATAAATAGTGAAAAAATCATTTAAAACTTAGGAGACTAAAAAAAAAAAAAGGACAATAATTATAGCTTGGTTTCCAAACCACAAGCTTAAAATTTCTGTCATATTTGTATCAATGTTACACAAATCCCAATTTCCCCCTGTCTTAGCATTCTGAGGCTTAGTATCACCCACATATAAAAGAAACGCTTCATTTTTCTGCCAAAAACATGAATCCCCAAATATCAGCAGAATATCATCTTTATTGTGATGTGCTATAGTCAAAGAAAATATAAACTTTCTATCCTCAGTGGGATTTTCTTCCTGAAAAACACTGAAAGTCTATTATAAAGCTTGTCATAAAAATCTCTCCCTCAGCCCGAGATTAGCCCATAACTACCTAGTGATCCAGCACGAGGTATGAGGCTGTTATAGAAAACTCACATCCTCTTGCAAAAAAAGAAATCTCAGTCAGACCCAAAGAAATAAGAGGTCTTATTTCACATTTGTCCTTTTCTAGAAGATGAGGGCCATCTTAGACTCATTCAAGTTCTCAACTATAAACCAATTTGTCAAAGAATTTTCAACAATTTTGAGGGGAATATAGCTTCTATGGGTCACCCAAACACTTTAGTATTATATATTTTCTCAGATACTCTCAATAAAAGAACTCACTCTTTTCTTGTGTTATCATTCAATATTGTCAATTCGGCAATGTTTGGCATTATAGCAAAGTCTTGTCTGATGTTAAGAAGGCAGTTATCTATATTTATATGCTTTTTAACTCTTCTGGCTTATATATGTTCTTTAAGGGCAGGGTAAAATACTTCAAGTTTGAAAATGTGGGAGGATATAATAAAGCAGTTTTGTTTTTCAAACTAAGGATTAAATAAAACTAATCAAGGATCATCACAATTAACATTTATTGAACATATAATATGTACCACGTTTTAAAGTCCATGAAGGTCTGGGCTTTTTCTGTACTAGTCAACACAGCCTACACATACACAAAGCATTTCCTGGCTTAGAATAAGCATTTACTAAATACTTATTTATTAGATGAAGTCATTACCTCACTTAATCCTAATAGCAATTTCTAAGTCAGACCCATTACTACCTTCATTTCTAATATGGGATAGTTGGCCAGGTGAGTCAGCTAATGCCTATAACCCTAGCATTCTGGGGGACTGAGACAGATGAATTGCTCGAGCTCAGGAGTTCAAGACCTGCCTGAGCATGAATGGAATAATGAATTGTGGTATATGTATACTATGGAATACTATGCAGCCTTAAAAAAGATGGAGACTTTGCCTCTTTTATGTTTACATGGAGGGACCTGGAACATATTCTCCTGAGTAAAGTATCTCAAGAATGGAGGAAAAAGTATCCAGTGTACTCAGTACTTCCATGAAACCAACTTATATTTACGCACACTTTCTTATGAAAGATAGAACAACTATAGCCCAGGATGAAGGAGAGAAATGGAGTGGGCAGGGAGGGGAGAGGGGAAGTTTGATAGAGGGCGGGTAAACGGTGGGACCACACCTATGGAGCATATTGCAAGGGTACGAGTCAAATCTGTCAAGTGTAGAAGATAAATGTCTTAACACAATAATCAAGTAAAGGAGGTGAAAGCTATGTTGATTGGTTTGATGTAAGCACGTCCGATTGTATAAAAAAATCAACACATTGTACCTCACATACACATAAATGTATTCATGATCTATGTGTATATGACTTAACTGAAAAAAAAAAAAAGAACAATAGAAAAACTAGCTGGATGTTGTGGTAGGCACTTGTCCCAGCTACTTGGGCGGCTGAGGCAAGAGAATGGTTTGAACCCAAGAGTTGGAGGTTGCAGTGAGCTATGATGATGTTACAGCATTCTACCCCAGGCTAGATTTTGTGTCAGATAGATAAATAAGAGGCAATTCAATCATACGAAGAAAGAGACATGTACCGAAAGTCACACAACTGGTACATGGCATTGCTGGGACTGGAACTCATGACTGTTTAAATCCAAAGACATTATTTTTAATCTCTATGCCATTTTCTTGAATTTCATAAGAAAGTTTGAATACTAAAAATTTATGAACTTGATGTATGGTATTTTCTAGAAATGGGATTTTGAAAAACATTATGCACCAGGTAGTAAACTGGGTGCTAAAGCCAAATGGCAAATAAGAATAATTCTTATCATCAGGAATCCTATTTAATAGAATTAAAATAATTGTGGTTCAGCCAGACATAAAGGGGAAATATTGTATGTTTCTACCTAGATGAGGTGTGCAGAGTAGGTGTATTCATAGAGTCAGAGAGTAGAATAGAGGTCACCAGGGGCCAGGGAGAGGGAATAAATGGTGAGTTATTTAATGGGTATAGAGTTTCAGTTGTGATAATGAAAAAAGTTCTGGAGATGGCCAGTGGAGATGATTGTATACCAGAGGGATTACTTTTAAGTTAAAAACTGTACAGGTGAAAATAGTTATGATGATAACTTTTATATTTTCTACACACACACACAAACAAGAGGTCAGACAATTAAGGTCACGTTGCCACGTGCACTTTTATTGGCAGCACTGTAACAAAAAACTTCGTAAGGTTTCGTGATCTTGGTATATCAGTATCTCACAGCTGGGCTCATGTAGATAGGTAGTGGAGTCTTGCTCAGCAGAGTTCATTATTCTTGATCCATATTTTTGCGTGCCTTACCAAGAATGTTGGAGCTTGAATTAGAGCAATGAACAAACACTAAATTTCTTTCTAAACTTGGCAAGAGGGGAAGTGAAATCAGGGACACGTTCGTCCAAGTTTATGGGGATAATGCCATGAGGAAAACAGTAGTGTACAAATGGTTTAAATGTTTTTCTGAGGGGAGGGAAAGCCCCACTAATGAAGAGAGGTTAGGGAAGCCAGGAGGAGCAAAAATAACAAAAACATTGCAAAAATTTGTGGAACCGTGTGTCAAAATCATCAGTTGACTGTGAGACGTCTAACATACCAGGTAAATAAGGATTGAGAAACAGGAAAATCCTAGCTGAAAAGTCTTGGCATGAGAAAGATGTGGCCCTTGCACCATGACAACCCACCAGCTCACATAGCTCTGTGTGTCAAGGAGCCTTTAGCCAGTAAACAAATAACCATACTGGAATATCCTCCTACTCACCCGATCTGGTGAGGAGATATTTTTCTTTACTCAAAGGTAAAGGAAATATTGAAAGGAAGACATTTTGATGACATTCAGGACATAAAGGGTAATAGGACTACTGCTCTGATGGCCATTCCAGAATAAGAGGTCCAGATTTGTCTTAAAGGGTGGACTATTGCTGGTGTCTGTGCATAACTTCCCAAGGGGAGTGCTGGAGTTCATTGAAGGTGACCATGGTGATAGACAGCATGAGGTATATAGCACTTTTTCTAGGATGTGTTCATGAACATAATTGTCATATTATATATATTTGACATATTATATATACACATCCCCAATAAAAATTTTAAATTATTATAGTTTAGGAAATATTGAACAATACTTTTATTTAAGAGAGATGATTGCATGGTACTGATTTTGGTTAGGAGAAAGTTGGGAAAGTAAAAAAAAACTTCAGAACTATCGATACAAATCCAACTGTTACCCTAAACCCATTTTATTTTTAAGGTTTGTACATTTTATGAGGAATAATGTCATTGTTCCCACTTACTCTCAATCTTCTGTTTTACAAGTTTTCCATCATTTCCAATCGTGAGTGGAATCAGGCAAATCTTTAGAATCTACTTTCTCTCAAAGACCCCCTTTTCACACTACTCACAAAGATATATACATAATCAATTCTGCATAGAAATTCACTGAGTTCAAAGATACCAATGAGGGCCTCATTAGTACATCTAATCAAAATGATTAAATTTTGTAGCTCAGTGTCTGAAATGTGACACATAGATTTTTTTTCTTCCCTCATAATGAATCAAGTCTAAAAAGAAGAGATGGCAAAGTACATACCTTGTATGCTGGGGAAGGTAGAAAACACTTTCATTATAAATAACTCAAAAGAGCAAGTTCCCATGACAGAAACAGGTCACCGAGCCACTGCCAACCTTGCAACACTTGATATTTGCAATATTTCTATACTTTGCCATGGCCTTTACGCTGAAACTGTTAAGTCCATCTGGGTGTTCTCTGGTCCCCTGGTTCCCAGTGTCAAGAATGAGTCAAACAGATGTTGGAGTGATCACAGATACAGCGCAATTCCACACCCTTTATTACAAGAAAAAGAAAGAAGCTACACAAAGTGAAAGTGAAGAAGGATGCCACACGAAGTGGCACAAAATGAAAATACATTCCAGCAAGGAAGGAATGGGTCAGTCTCTCTGAGTGGATAAAGACTGCCAAGTCCAAGCACACTCTGCCTTTCATGTGCTCACTAATTTGTCCCACCTTGCTCCTGGCAGGATTCAGTGTTGTTTCTTGTCTTCTGGGATGATTGACTGTCTGGTGCTACATAACAGATTAACAGGTTACACAACACACTGATTGTAACAGTTTCCTTTTCTACATAGGCATCTTCCCCAGAATCCTTTGCTAAAGCTCCACCCCCTGCTATGTTAATTAGATGGTAATGCGCTCCAGGTCAGTTAAAGGTTAATAGGAACTTTAATGCACTTTTTTAATGTGCATGTTCCCACTAGGGAACAGTTACCAGTTGCAACTTAGTTCCTTGCTACTTTTCAGTTCCTGCTCTCTACCCTAAGCCACTTCCTTGACACCTCTTTACTTCTCACTAGGCTTAGCAAAACCACATATAATTCCAACTTTTTGTGTGCTTTAATTTTACATATTTTTGCATATTTTATTAGGAGGATATTATCACACAGCAGGATTTGGGTATCTTTATAAGGAATAGAGCCTCAATGCCCACCAAGTCAGAATTGCATCCATCAGCAATATTTCTACTTGAAATATTTTCAGTTTATTAATATATGTATCTAATAGGTGGCAAAGCCTTTACCGGAAGCTAATTAAAACATATGTATAACTTTCTAATGTAAATAGACCAAAGGGTAACTTCTCTAAAATGGGACCTTGGGTTGTAGCAATTAAGATTCATGGCTTTAAGGCACAGAAACCAGGTCTGACTTTCCTGAGTAGAGTTGAGGAGATATACTGGAAGTTTTGAGACTTGGTGGCAGCAGGCAATAGAGACGGCTTAGAAAATAGGCCAGAAGGGGAAAGGCGACTGGAGGAACCTAGCCAGGAGAGGGACCATGGCACCATGCAACTTCAGGGAGACCTTCCCTTCCTCAGTTGCCATGATCATTTGCTAGATGCAGCCATAATTGTCTGCTTCACGAACTCAAGATTCAGGAATAGATTCTTTAAGAGATAAATGACTGAAAACAAATAGAACCTAAAGGACTAGTTTCCTAAAATTTTAGTTGTCAGTTTATACTTTCAATATATTTGCTGTATTTGACTGGTATCTGTTGTTAATATTTTTAAAATCAAATTTAAATACTATCAGTGTCAACTTCTCTCTCTCTTTAGCAATCAAATATAAGAAATCACATGTTTTGTATCCTATCTGTATACACACACGTAAACACATGTGCGTATTTTGCCTGACCATATTAAAATTAACACAAAACTGTAGAAACAAAAGGAAACTATTCATTACTTAAAATCATATCACAGACTACGTTTTGAAACACTGGGGTAGGTTACACTCAAAAACCTTAAAAAATTTGAAAGATCTGCGTATTTAAATTACTCTGCCTCCAAATTTTAAAGCTCTCGGTATTTCTTGTTTTGTTCCATTTATAGCATTCCGTTTGAATAAGTGTCTGTGTCTTGGGTTTCCTTAAAGTGTAGTTGGCGTTGAAGATTCTGTTTCAAGGGCTCTTTCTTTACGGATGGGGTGGGAAGGGAAGTTATTCTCAGGAGGCTGGAGACAAAGGAAGCAGGAAAAGGCAGAAGAGACTAACCACGTGAATGGACCAAGAACGCTAAGCAAGATGAGAACCGTGGTTACCACCACCTAGAGCAGCAGTTCTCAACCTGTGGATTGTGACCTCTTTGGGGGTCTCCTGCATATCAGATATTTACATTAGGATTCATAACAGTAGCAAAATTACAGTTAGGAAGTAGAAACGAAAATAATTTTATGGTTGGGGGTCACCACAACATGAGGAACTGTATTAAAGGGTCATAGCATTAGGAAGATTGAGAACCGCTGACCTAGAGGCATGTAATTTCAAACGTGATTTTAAAATTTCACGCTTTGAAAGGGAAATATGTGTAACATAGAGTAGTATTGAAATTCTGCAGGAATGTATAAAATAAGATCAAAATAGTTTAGTTTGGGATTAGGTACTCTACAACTCTAAAGTACATGTTTATTCTTCTCTTCATTAAGGATACTGTAAAGGATGCCTTAATTATAAAGCATAATAATCATCTATTGATTATCTAGTACCCCCAGATATTTTGATAAGCTCTTTATGTATATATCGCTTTTTATTAATCAGTCCTCCCCCCAATCCCTCCAGTTCAATGTTCTCATCCCCAGTAAGAGAGGAGGAAAAAGTTGATTGAACAGGTATGGTAACTGCCACAGCTCTAGAAAAAGGCAAAACAAAATTTTAAACCCAGGGGAAGTCCAAGGCCAAAAGCCAAAGCCACGTTAGTACCCATTATGATTCTCTACCCTCTGCCTTCAGCTAATAAGGTCATATAGAGAATGTATCCTTTTAAAATTGCTATGGAATCAGGAAACTTCATGGATTACCTAGGTTTATTTTATTTAGTAACTAGCAGGATTATGTTGAGATTCACCGTTTGTGCTCTAGAGCCAATTTGCCCAAGTTCAAATTCTCGGTCCATCCACATATTAAACATAAATTAGGATATACTGCGCTGTTAGTGGTAATGTAATTTGATAAAATTTCTAGGGGAAAATGTAGCAAAGTGCATCAAAAGCTTTAAGCAGTTGAATAGCATTTGGCCGAGGAGTTCCACTTTTAGGTATTCCTATTCAAGAAATTTCCATAAATGTATACAAAGATTAATTATAATCAGGTTTAATTTCAATGTTGTTTGGAAATGACCTAAATCTACAGCAATAGAGAATTGCTTGAATGATCTATAGGACCTTCGTAGGACAAAGGGGAATGCCTCTTCCTTCACCCTATCTTGTGGGTTTTTCTATAATCCCCCTGGCTTCTTTTCCCACCTCATCCTCCTCCTCAGAGTTTGAGACTAGTGTAGTTATAGGCATTGAGTGGAGATGATCAAAGGCCCTCAGCTTGGAGAAGTTGTTCCCTACATCCAATCCTCTAGCCAGAGCCAATGTGAAGCCAAGGCCTAGTGAATCATCTGCTCTTTTGACCTAAACTTTCTCTGAAGTGATTCTTAGGACACCTCAGCAGCCTTCCAAGGTTCATGGTTAGCAAGCTCTCTTTGTCTCTCATTGTGAACTATGCCTTTCAATCCTGTAAGAATTAGGAATGAGGATAATATTTTGGTTCCCCATCTGCTAGCTATCCCCTAATTAAGTTGGGATAAGGGGGAGACCCATGTGACTTATTGAACTCCCCCCCTCTCTCAAAGACCCTCAGAAATAGGGAGTAGAATTTTCTTCCATAAGCAAAAGAGACATCAAGATTTATTTCCTTTTCAAAAAGGATAAAAACTTTTTAGGAGTTAGTACAACAGTGGCTATAGTTATGGCTTTCCTTTTTTTTAAGTAAAGTAGAGACGGGTACGGTTATATTGAATTAGAAAGGGGACATATGGATGAGACCAGAAACCATGTTCAAGAAGAAGCAATCGCCTCCCCTTTCACAGCCAAAACACAAACAGATTTTCAGGCCCCGTTGTTTCCTAAGACAGTTCTTTTTGAACGAACAAAAAAAAGTCATATTTTGCACCTTCATGCTTTTGAATGCATAGTAAATTCACAGCAAAGCAATGATGAATATGGAAATTAATCAGAAGAAAACTATAGTTTTCACACATATATTTTTAAGTGAATTAATGATTTTCCTCTATTACAGTAAATGTATCGAGACCATAAAATGTGAGGAATAATTAAAACTGGAAGATTAAATGCCGCTGAAACTTTGCCCAGCCCTTATTAATGCAACACTGTGCTTAAGCAGAAGCCTGGAATAGAAATAGGAATTACCAGAAAGTGTTATAACCAGAAATTTTAAAATAAAGTTCTAAGAAAAAAAATGAACCAAATGATAAGAGCTTAAAAAAAGACGTCAGGGGAAGAGACACAAGCGATTCAATTTTAAACATGGCCAGGAGCAAGAAATGATACACACAAGAGTCAAACGTAACTGAGAAAAAGAATCTTGGTAATAAGTCAAAGGGTGATTTCGAAGGAGACAATTCAATAATCTAGTTGTTAGCTCTGAGCCCAGATCCACTAAGGAAGAAGATGTGCTCTCAGCTTAAGCTTTCTATCTCGGCAGAAGTATGTCGCTGAAGGTAGAAAAGACAGTCCAAGGTACTGACGGCATTGGCCAAACCAGATCGTTTTGGAAACGTGTTACCTATTTCTCCAAAATGGAAAAAGCAAGTAGGGTTATTCAGGCAACAAATGACTCATCAATTTGTATGGAAAATATGTAAGTGTAAGCATTAAAAAAAAAGATGTACTTTTAGCCCCAATACGAGCAAGGCACAGATCCTGTAGAATATACAAATAGAAACGTGGAAAACATGGGGGTCCTCCAGTTCAGAAGCTCACAGCTCAGTACAAGGATGAGGTGCCCTAAGAAAGGAGAATCCAGGTCTACCTAGAAGTGAGAAAATGCCCCATAGAGTGTGGCATAAGAAGACAAGTATTAAGTAAAAGGCATTCCAGGCGGAGAGGCCAGCAAAGGCAAAGACAAGGAATCGTGTTCTAGGCGGGGACTACAAGTTAATACATCGTCCTGATTAGCTTGAAATACGAGGAACCACTGGAAAAGTCCGAACAGGCCTAAAATGCAAAGGGTCAGGTAATTAAGGACTTTTATGTCATGCTAAGAAATGTATACTTTAACCTATACCTGTTGGGATCCACTGAGGGGTTGTTTGCAGGAGAATGAAATATGTTCAGCATTGTGTTTTAAAAACAGTTACTCTGGTAATAAGGAAGAGGGAGGCAGCCTATGGTAGTGCTTAAGCACTCATGGTTTAGGAGACAGGCAGAACTGGAGCAATAGCCTAGGCTTAATTTAAAATTGTAAACTCTAAGTAGCACTGGGTTTTTTCATGCGCAAACTTCTAGGTTTAGGGTTTCTTTCTATAACGTTGAAAGGTGATAGGGTAAAGTCTTAACACAGGGTCTGGTTTATGTTATATTTAAACTAAAGGTACCTGTTGTTATATGGTTTGGAGAAAAACCAAACAAGAGCATGAAAAAAAAAATGAGGCAACTGAAACAGCCTGAAGGGGTAGGGGTGGGTCAGGGGAGTGAGGAAGTAAGCATGGGGGGTTTAGGAGCTGAAGCAAAGGAGGCATCATTGACAGGGAGAAAGTGTGGACCTATTCAGGAAATTATAAAAAAAAGAATCAAGGATTTTCTGAGAGATGTGAAGGATAAAAGTGGGGAACAGAGACAAAACTGACTTTCTGGTGTTAGGGGAATGGAGGAAGTTGGGATGTGGCTTTCTTGGCCATTGAGGTTGGCAGCAATGGGAGCCAGAAAGACTTAGGGGATGAAAAATGAGAGACGTAAAAAAATCACATACAGAAATAATAAATGTGCATTTTAAAATGTAGTGAATTGATGCTTGAAGGATTATGTTGACTAAAAATGATTTATAAAGAAATTCAAAAATCTTATTTACTTTTAGATATACTATTAATAATGCAATGTTTTCTCCATGCTTGATTTTAGTGATATTTTTTGACTACTTCAAAATTTGGGGAAACATAAAACTCAGTTATGAGTAATTATGAATTTTATTTTGCTTATCTCTACACACAAATAATGCCTCTTGCAAGCATCTACAAACAATTCAGCCTTAAGTCAAAATGGGTTTAAATGCAACATGTATAATTTTCTAAAATTCTACCAGATTTCCTGAGAAAATAGCAGTTTTAGCATTTTTACTAGGTGGGTTGTGTTTTTTTTTTCCCTTTGCACTTTAGAAGTCAGCTCTGTGCAGTTTAATCTTTAAAAGAACCCTTCTGCTGATAAACTACAGAGAATACATGTGGCCGATTTGACCCAAACCTTTCGGTTAATAAATATGAGAGAGAGTCATTTAAAAGGAAATGCAATCAGGATTTTCACAGAAGGTTTTCCTAAAGGGTAAAAATAATAATGACATTAGACTCACGTTTTATACCTGAGAGCAGAAGATGTCCTTGCCAAATATCGTCTTGGCAGAGCTGTAGTTGGACAGACACTTCCAAAAGATAAGCAAAAAAGATATGAGCACTGGACAAAATGAAATGAAATTAAAGTATTTCCTACAGCATTTAAAATGACAACATAAAAAAGCTTGTTTATACTGTATTTATCAAACATAAGTCATAAGGTGACTTTTTAAAAATGGAAAGATGAACTTCAGGATATTTATTACCAAGATGTTCCAGACAGCAACCAACTTTCCTTCCTTCCTTTCTTCTTTCCTTCCTTCCTTCCTTCCTTCCTTTCTTTCTATCTTTCACTCATTTATTGTGTTCTCTTATTTGAGAGAGTCTCACTATGTTGCCCTCGGTAAAGTGCCATGGCATCACAGCTCATAGCAACCTCAAACTCTTGGGCTTAAGTGATTCTCTTGCCTCAGCCTCCCAAGTAGCTGGGACTACATGTGCCCGCTGCAATGCCCGGCTACTTTCTTGTTGCTCTTGTCATTGTTGCTTAGCTGGCCCAGGCTGGGCTCTAGCCCACCAGCCTCAGTGCAAATTGCTGGAACCGTAACCACTGGGCTATGGGTTCTGGACCCATTTATTGTGTTCTTTACTGGAAAATCCAAATTTATCTCTTTTGTTAGGAGGTGAGCTTACAATAAAGATGTGTCTCCATGATACAGACAAAGAAATATTCTCTAATTTACTGTGTGTATTATTTGGCCAGAATCTAATAAGGTGCTTTGTAGGCAAGTAAGCTGCTTTGCAAGTGACTACACATATCCTTGTATGAATTTTATATGGTATTTACATTGCGATCAATTACTTCTTTATTCCCCATATACCTCTACTTTTTGCTATCCAGAATGTTCATTACTTTTACAGAAAGAAAAATAGTAGGAGCATGAACTCTCAGAATCATTGCTCTGGAAATTCAGATACTGAAATAAAATGGAGAAGTTATTTGAATGCTATCTTGTCTGCTTTTTAATAGTCTTAGTTTGGGAGGAAATTCTGGAATGGGTCTAGTGACCCAAGAGTGATGACATAAAGAAACTACCTTTCTGGGTAATTGAAGCCAAAGATATCTGGGGGCTTTAAATGCTAAGATACATTTGGAGAAAGTAAGATGGAGAGTATAATCTAAATTTCTCAAGTCTTGGTTCCCAGAAATGCATGTGTGGTGGAGATAGACAGATGATAATTTGCTACTATCAGCTGTGCCAAACACTTTAAGAGTAAGTTGTTTAAAAATTCAAGAAAAGGTACTCTGTGACTTTTGTTTATAAATCTATGGGTTCCCCATTGATAACTGTTCTCGTTACTGATTGAATATTTTGTTTGTTTTCAGGGCTCTTACATTAGATTTAGAAGTTTCTTTACCGTAATTGAGTAATGAAAATATTTGGCATATATGAAGTAAACTATAAAAATGTCAATCTTATAATTTCAAACACTTATTATGATACAGACAATGTGTACTCTTTCTAGAATACTAAAATTTAGTTATTATCAGCACACATTAGAAGAGAGAAAAGAAGGAAAATTGCCAGCTAGAGTTCACATCTCAGTATTTTTAAGCAAATTCAGAAACTTAGGTAGATTATTGAATCAACATTTACTGCCTTCAGAATTTTGTTAGCATGTTAGAGTTTAAATTTTTATTCATTTTTTGAATGCTAAATATGCCCTCTTTAATATGTGAACTTTTTTTTATTAAATCATATCTGTGTACATTAATGCTATCATGGGGTGCAGAGTGCTGTTGCTATATACAATTTGAAATACTTTCATCCAACTGATTAACATAGCCTTCACGTCTTCTTCTTAGTTATTGTGTTAAGACATTTATATTCTACATTTAAAGAGATTCACATATAGCCTTATAGGATAAACCATAGGCGTAATCCCACCAATCACCCTCCCTCCACCTATCCTCCCCTGTCCTCTCCCCCCCCTCCCCTTTCCCCATATTATTGGCTAAAATTGGGCCATAGTTTTCCTATGAAAGCTATAAATCAGTTTCATAGTAGGGCTCAGTACACTGGATACTTTTTCTTCCATTCTTGAGATACTTTGCTAAGAAGAATATTTTCCAGCCCCATCCATGTAAACATGAAGGAGGTAAAGTCTCTATCTTTCTTTATGGCTGCATAGTATTCCATGGTATACTGACATGTGAACTTGAAGAATATGTGATGTGTGCATTTTAAGAAAATTGGCCATTCTTTACTCTGAAATTAGTCGTGACTGACTGGATAGCCAAAAGCAGTCAATATGAAAAAGATGTCAGGCTACTGGAGACAAAAGCGGAAACAGACTAAAATGCCAGTCTTTTCCTGGTGTCAATAATTCCCTGGATGTGAAATTAGAGCTACGTGTTAATATGATACAGAGTGGTTTAGCCCAGTGACTTGGGGTCAGCCCAGAAGGGAAGGAATTAGCAGGGTTGAACTACTGAAATTATCTTGCTTTAAACTCATCCAAACATGGCTTTAATAGCTACATGACTGTGTTTTGTGAAATAAGAATACCACTGTGGAAGTGTGATCTGAATTGGGCTGATCCCAGCCACCTCACGGGTACCACTCTGGCAGAGGCTTCAACCAGGAAGGGTATCCCAGTCACAGGAAATAAGCACGAACTCTTTCATGACCAGCCTCTGACAGTAACTCAGTGTGACACTGAGAAGCAATGGCATTGGCATTCGAAATCTCTCTGTATCTGGCAGGAGGACAGAGAGACAGTACTAGATGTTTTTCCTAGCAGGGCAGACTGGATGTACCAATCATTCATCAAAAAATATAAATAAATAAAACAAAACAGAAATAACCACATACACATCCTACATTGGTGAATGGTTCAAAAGTTTTGGTGTATTTAAATTTCACAAAGATGGGAGCATATTAACTATAATATTTTCTACTTTTTTTCTCACTGAACACATCAGGAACATCTTTGCATATCTCTATTCTTTCACAGCACAGAAACTACTTTTTTAGTCCAGGCTCCTTTGTCCTTTGAAAGCTTAATTTTGTGCTGCTTTATGGAAAATAAGTTCCATTAACTTGACAGGCCATTGTCTTGTTGGTTTCAGATAATTAAGGACCAGCCATTGGTCCCTGTACCCATTGTGTTATCTCTTCTGTCTCACTGGGTTCGTGGATTCTGCAGCGCTTGCCAGTCTATGGTTAGCTTAATTAAAATCAATGGAGTTGAAAGTCTGTGTGTTCTTTTTCTCTCTCTCTAAAGGATTCCATTTTCCAAAACACCGTAAGCAAATAAACTGGCGTGTGGAACTTTCTGCAGCTGTATAATAGTCACACACATTTAACCGTATATATTTAGCTCCCAGCAAAATTGCCTAATTTTACATTTGCCAGCTAGCCAGTAAATTCCAGGTTTCTTCCATTGGAGGGGGATGCTCATCCACAGATTTTGTACTTAGAAGAAGTCTAATTACTAGTAAATACCTTCAACAAAAAGGCTCAGAAAAGAAATCGGTGCCAATGCTATCTCTTTCCTCCAAGCTGAGTTATGGTGTGCAATTCTCCAAATGCGAAGTGGCTGGCAGAGATCTTGTTGCTGTTGTTGTTTCCTGGATTTAGACTGGGAAGTTTGTAGCTGGAACCTAGCAAAATAATTTTCAACTAATGAAGTATTAAATTAATGGGAGACTTTCAAAGAGCTCAAACTCAACATTTCCGTGATTTACAGATAACATCAACTGATATCCCTTTGATTTTCGCCACAAAGGTGACAAAAATGAACTGGCAAATTTGGAAGTTCTGAGTTACACTGATCTTCCAGGCTGGAGGCCTGGCCTAACATAACATCACAAGCATTTCCACCTCCTCCAGGACAAAAGTATGCTTGCAATCTGCCAGACTACATGATGGAAATGCAGAAACTTTAAAACAATTGGTAACTCTGATTTTGCCACACACCGGGGCAACCCAAATGTCTTGAGGCTGATAACTAAAATATCTATTTGACCTTACAGATATTATTACATATATTTATTGAAAATATATTTCAAAAAAAAAAGAAAATATATTTCAATAAACATATCTATATTGAAATAGATTGTTTTTAGGAAAAGGGAGAACCCAATGTGTTACTGATGTAATAATTTAGCATGATCACAATTAGTTTTTATGCATGTTGAGCCATGCACACACCTATTTCCTCCTCTTTATCCTCTTCTTTTTTTAAAAAAAGCAACATCTGCTCAGTACATGCAAGAACTTGTGGGAATTTTCAATAATAAATGAATTAAATTAATTTAGGAGCATTTTGGATATCCTGCCTGGTATTACATTCTGCAGGTCCTCATTTTAAATTTTTTGTCTAACATTATTCTACTTTAGAACTGTTGAGCACGTTTTCATTTTTCAATAATGAAACTTTCTGAGAGTTTGAATATAAAATAATGAGGCTACCATTTTGAAATTGCATCTCCTATGTTACATAATAATTAGTTGTATAATTAAAACATGTTGAGGTCAAAGGTGAGATGTGACAACCCAAGTGATATTACACAGGTGGAATACAAAATTTTAATTAATATAGATATTGTGTTTTCCCCTAAAGATACACATTTTTAACATAAATGCCTGCTACATTGAACATTAAACTGAAACAGTTAAATGGAGCCTGCAACAATATTTGTTGCAGGTAAGAAGGGTAGGGAACTTCCAAGTTGGTTGTAAAAATATTTTACTTATCCAAATACGAGAACAAATCTTCCCAAATCATTGAGCAAGTGCACAGGAAGTAAATGGCTCTACTCAAACAATAGCCCAATAATGGAGGGTAAACAAACAAGGACCAAGACAATTGTGAATGCTTTTTAAACTTTATGCTTTGGAGGTGAAGAGACTATTATTTTCAATGCAATTTTTTGTCCTTTCATCTCTGCTGATTATCCTAATATTTTAAAATTTTCTTTTTAATGTAAAAATGTTAAAAATGCATGTAAATGTGTCTTCATGAGTAGTTTCTCAAATGCTAGAATAGCTTCAAAAGTAGGGTCCAGTTTGATGGAAGTATTTCGGATTGCATGTGAAAACCCCACACTGTACCCCAGAAGTGCATTAATGTACATAGTTACCATTCAATAATAAAAAAAAAAAAGTAGGATCCAAATATTTCCTAAGACAGTTCATTGCACTCTGATACCATTTGCTCGTCACAAAAAAAAAAAAAAAGCCTTATAACAACTTGAAATTTATAGCCTTGGGTCTTTCATCCATAATCTCTGGGCACATAGAAAACATATATGTCTACTTCAATGGGTACTTCAGATATTTGAAATTGATTATCTTCTCTAACTTAGATTTTTTTCTTTTGTTCTCTTTTTATGCTAAATATAACCATTTATTTCAATAATCTCTTGAAAGGTGTAAACCGTGGCCTTTACAATGAATGGCTGCAATGCAGGTGGGCTTTAGGGCTGCCTGGAGGAGTTGATATATTTGGGGGTCATCTTCTGTGACCTTACCTTGGGTGCCACCACTTATACCTTTCACTCTGCATACAACATTTTTAGCAATGTTATTATTCTAATCAGTCATCATTTCTATATACCATTAAAAGGGTGCCTACATTCTTTTATTTTTATTTTTTATTTTTCTTAAATTTTATATTTAATTGTTTCAGTTTGAAAGGTTTTGTTGTTGTTGTTGTTGTTAAGACAGAGTCTTACTTTGTTGCCCTCAGTAGAGTGCTATGGCGTCATAGTAACCTCAAACTCTTGGGCTTTAGCAATTCTCCTGTCTCAACCTCTCAAGTAGTTGGTACTACAGGTGCCCACCACAGTGCCTGGCATTTATAATTTTATTTTAGATACCAGGTCTTGCTCTGGTTTGGGCTGGTCTCGAATTCCTGAGCTCAGGCAATCTATCTGCCTCGGCCTCCCAGAGAGCTAGGATTATGGGAGTGAGCCACCACACATGGTCGAGTGTCCCTACATTTGAACATAACTTCTGGCCTACCCAAGAGAACAGAACTATAAATAGGCCACAGATATTCAATGACGGCATGTAGAATGTCTTGCACTTCACAGGAATGAGGAAAGCAAAACTAAAACTAAACTGTAAGCTCCTGAGTGTAAGGTTTGGTTTGGATTCATAAAGTTGGAAGGTTATTTATTTAAAGGTTGAATGAAGGATGTGCATTCTGCCCTCCAGGAACAAACAACATAAGGGGAGAGCTAAATGCATACCAATTGAATCTTATTCAATCTGGGTTATCTTAAGCAGAGTAAAAGCACAACCAGTGACACTTAAACTAAGAATTTAAGGAAGGAATAAGAGTATGCACCATATCAGAAAAGGAAAGATGGGCATGAGTGGCAAACATCATACTCTTGAGGAACTCCTCAGATGGTGATTTATTTTTATGATAAAGAAGAAATTACAAATGAACAGGGGACATGGAGAAAGATAAGTTGTTCATTGAGTATTTCCTAGTGTTAAAATAGCTAACTCTTGGAAACAAGAAGAAACTCCAATTCATACCACAACTTACACAGATAAGTTCCAAATATAGAAGACACACACAGACACGCATCCACATATGTGCATATGTATGTGTTATGTATACATACATAATATACATGTATATGTACATACATATGCACACATACGTAATATTATAAAAAATATAGAATTGGATAAAGTTCTTCCTAGTGTTCTAAACTAAAGGGGAAAAAGTAAAGTATTTTATTTACTATTATAGTTACTATACATTACTATATATGATGTACCTCTATACTTTGTACATTTTCATTTTTCTTACTATTAATTGATCTGAAAGATATAAGTTTGTTGGAAATAATAATACAAAAATGTATTCAATTATATATCCTTTTATATAGGTATATATATGGTTATGTATACCACGTATATGTGAATGAACGGCAGCAATGATAGAAACAAAGAAATGTGAATTAACATTATTTTATTATTATCAGTCACTTGTACTTGAATTACCTGTGAAGTGGTATAATGTTATTCAAAAGTGAGTTTGAATCAAACTAAAGAGCTTTTGCACAGCCAAGAACACAGTAAGTAAGGCAAACAGACAGCCATCAGAATGGGAGAAGATTCTCACAGGTTATGTCTCTGACAAAGATTTAATAACCAGAATCCATAGAGAACTCAAACATATTAGCAAGAAGAAAATGAGTGAGCCCATCTCAGGGTGGGCAAGGGATTTGAAGAGAAATTTCTCTAAAGAAGATCGGTGCACGGCCTACAGATATATGAAAAAATGCTCACCATCCTTAATCATCAGAGAAATGCAAATCAAAACTACTTTGAGATATCATCTAACTCCAGTGAGATTAGCC
>CAUYQV010142799.1:0-19267 GCA_963574575.1 Galagoides demidoff
CTTGACTAGCTGACATAATGTTATATTTTATAGCCAGCTAATCACACATTTCAGTATCTACTGTGCAGTTTCCTCTTTGTATTTTGGAATCATTTTGTTGTTAATGTTCATGCCTGAAACCTTTGCATAGGCTTTGAAGAGTTCACAGATTCTATGCTCTGTGCTTGTTAAGTGCCTAATAGGTGTAATACCGAGCCCCTGGCCCCTAACCCCACCAAGACCAGTAGAGAATGCAACCCTTGAAAAAGGAATTTTTCCTAAGCCTTTTAGCCTCAGCCCCGACAAGGGAGGAGCAGTTAAATTCTGGGAAGAAGCTTGAAGATAAGAGAAGGAAGGGAGGGGTGGATTCCAAATAAAGCCCCAGGTGAAAAGGGCTCAAGTTGTTCTCGGAAATTTACCCAATACTTGTTTGTACCCTCATTTTATGATTTGTGAGCTAATGTACCCTAAGTTAGCATGTACCTCCACCCTGAATTGTGTAACCCCCCATGATATACCCCATCTTATGATGATGAAGTAATGTGCTTGTGATGTATCTTGTGATTTATGAATCAATATGTACCCTCACCCTGCGACCCCACTTTAACTGCTATGATTGGCTTCTGTATTGTGCTAGCTTGCTGACTATGCATGATTATGCAGAATTATGGTATAAAAAGGCATTTCACCTGCCACTCGAGACTGCATGCCCTTGTGGTATCAGCCCCTTGCAGGTGTAATAAATTTTATCAATCATTGCATCAAAGTGGGGTCCACCTGTCGGTATCATTTCATAGGAAAGTCACCCTGCTCTAGTAATCAACCAATAGCCATTTACTGAGCATCTAATATCTATACAGCACTGTGTTAGATACCCTTCATCAAATTCACTCATTAGGCCTCTAGTTACCATGCCCAGGCACTGAGCTAAGTGCTGGGAATGCAGACAAAGGATCTTCAGTTCCAGCCCTTGAGGGCTCTGCCTTTGCCAACCAAGCCTTGGTCCAAAGTAGAGCCAATGTAAGAAATTGTGAAGTTAGGACCTTTAATCCATCCAATGGTGAGAGGGTCACTTGAGGTCATTACCACCTTCCACTTCTGGTGGCAAAGGAAGACTAAAAAGACTGTCCTAATTCTCATTTGCAGGTGACCTTGGGTTAAGACCTCACATTCCTTTCCTATTAAAACTAAGAAGGTCTCACGATGGATGTGATAGTCTCCAGACCAAAAGGAGGACTTGGGAATAACAGGTGTGCCCAAACCCATGGCTGACCAGAGTCCACCCACAGGGATGGTGGTAGGGGTGGCACAGAGGACTCCTTCTGTGTGCTCAGAGGTGTGCTGAGGCAGAAGCTGTGTCAGAGGGTTTAGTGTGTTCTAACGTCCACGAGACTGGTTTGCCAGACCTTTAACATCATACTTTATAGTCTGAATAGGTGCAAACACTGAGCAACTGAGTGGCCCCTGTGGCTTCAGCAACCTCCAGGCCATTCTGAAGGCCTCATTTTAAGCAAGGCTCTCTTTTATCAACTCAGGAGTGTCTCAAACTTTCATGTACACACGAATGCCCTGGAAACTTTACATGTCATTAAAATGTAAATTCTGAGTTGGTGGATCTGGGCTGGGGTCTGAGAGTCTGCATTTCTCAGTATGTCCAGGGACATCGATACTGAACTGTATTTTTGGTAACTAGGACATATGTACGTTCTCCTTGTAGTTCCCCAAGGAGCCTCCACATAGGGTCATGTACCCATAACAACATTTGGACCAATGATGAACTGCGTATGTGACAGTGGTGTCATAAGATTATAGTACTATAATTTTTCCATACTTTTTCTATGTTTAGATATGTTTAGATACACAAATACTTACCTTTTTTTTTTTTATCAGTTTCCTACACCATTCAGGATGGTAACATGGTTGCAGCCTAGGTGTGCAGTAGGCTACACCATCTAGGTTTGTAAGTGCATTCTATGGTGTCTGCACAATGAAATTGCCTAACGATGCATCTTACAGCATGTAACCCTGTCATTAAGCGATGCATTACTGTATTTTACCTCATTCGATAAAGTCACCGGCTATATGAAGCATTAGTGTCCCATGCCACAAAGCAACAGGCTGGGAGTGGCTTGCTTTCAAACCACCAGCTACTCAGTGGCAAAGCCAGCATTCTAATCCAAGTCCTTTGATTCCTAGTTCAGCATCATTACCATTCACTCTAGCCCCAGACATTTTTTCTTTTCACTGTTACCTCCTATGTCTTATGAGATCATCTGTCTGTCTCAAGGTTAAAGTCCAGAGTTAATTTCATGCTTTCAAACCTCTGAGCCGATAATCTGACCTTGGTTTTCATGCTGTGTGGCAGATGTGGAAGAAAAGATTTTTCAAAAGCATTCAAGAAAAGGCTTGTCATGGTTTTGTTCAAAGTGATTATGCCTGCTAAGAAACCAATCATCCTTGGAAACAGTGCTCAGAGCTGCTAAATGAATGCACTTTCCATTCAGGTTTGCAATTAGAGGGTCTCAAATGGGTCAGGAGCCTGAGTCTCAGGTACACAGATTTGGTGACAGATTGCTGCTTCCTGTGCCTGATGAAAATAAAAGACTCCCGACCCATGAAGTCATGGTCTTTCAATGGAAACAAAGATTTATATATTTAATTTGGGGGGAATACCTAGTACATGTCACTCAGCTGAGCACTTTACAAACATCTCCAGTCCTAACATGAAAGCTGTGACGTTTGCCTGTCTCATCTTACAGATTAGGAAACTGAGGCTCAGCCAGGTTAAATAGCTAGATCACTGCAATGCCCAGCTGACCACGAGGGCTGGTTGAGTCTGACATGTGGCTCAGACACTGCACCAGACCCTGAACCTGAAAGTCAGTGACCTGAAAGGGCAGAGGGAGACCTGAAGCTACTCTAATCTGGGTAGCTCTTGATTCAGGGAGGCAGGGACCTCTCCCTCCTGTGGACATCCCTTTGGAACATCTGTTTCTGGATGATGCCAAGCTGCCATCCGTCCCTTTCATATAAAGAAAACAAAACCCTTACAGAAGAGTTACACGAGAGTGCTGTGCACGTCTGCATCCTGTACACGGAGTTACCACTCATTAACCTTTTGCCACATTTCTGTGTGTATGCATGTGAATACTATTTGGGGGGAACCTTTTGGAACTACAAAGGCATTTTCTCACGTAACCACAGAACGTCTATGACCAGGAATTTTAACAATGACAAAACTTTTGTCTAATAAATGATCTATATTCACATTTCATTAGTTATCTCAATAATGTCCTTTACAGCAACTTTTCTCTGATTCAGGGTTCAATCCAAGACCACACAGTGCATTTGCTTGTCGTGTCCTATTGGTCTCCTTGGCAAGCCGCCACTCTATCTAGCTCCTCACACATCACCAGAAAGGACATTTACGTCTCTGAAGTTTGAGGAGTCCTGAGCGGACTAGACACTCCATCCTCTCGGGAGTCTGTCAAATTTGCCACCTGCTTCTGCTGACTCTGAGAGATCCAGCCTGCATCTTTGCAGGGAGTGCTGAGGTGACCCTGTTCAGAAAAGCCTAAGCTCACTTTGATGCAGGCTTGGAGGCTCCCCATCCCTGCACCTGGGCGAGCCAGATGGTTCTTAACGCGGCACTTCCTCCTGGCACCTCTTAATTTCTGAGGCATGTAGAGAGGGAGTTATGCTCTCAACAAACACCCACCATTTCCCACCCCTTATTTAAAAAACCAGAGACAGCTCCTAGCTCACCCTCCTTGGTTTTCCTTCTGGAATCCTTAATGGAGATTAAAAGAAGCTCTCAAATCAGGGGCCGCATGGTTGGTTTGTGGCTTACGACCTGACAGAATTCTTAAGGGCTTTAAGACAGTCAATTAAGAATGTCTATTAGATTAGTCTTGGGTCGTCAAAGTGCACCCTGCAATGACCTCTGCCACGTGAGGATTACAAATGCCATACTTATACCTGGATTCTTCGCCAGTCCTAATTTTTTGGATTATGGAATTAAAACCACCAGATTTTCATTCTTTTGTATCACATTTGCTCAGATGAACCAAGACAAGAAAGAAAGTCTTCCCTCAACCCCCTTAGTAGGCTCCACAAGAAGCAGTGGTCTGGTTACTGAAGCAGTCTTTAAACATAGTGAGGCGGCCAGGGTCAGCACGTAAAATGCAGGGGACTCAGTCAAATTTGAATTTTTTGGCAAACTTATCTGAAATTCAAATATTGCATAGGACATACTTATACTAAAAATTTGTTTGCTGCTTATTTGAACTTCCAATTTAGGTGGGTTTCCTCAGTTAACTTTACGTCCACCCTGTATTTTATCTGGCAATCCTAAGTCTTCATGGGCTGCATGGATCACTCTTTAAACTTGGAGACAGTTACCAGAGTGATTCAAAGTACGAGAGAAGACTCAAAGCATCCATCACGCCACATCCCTGGCTAGTAACTGGATAACTGCCCTGCCATATTAGTGCTGGACCAGTTTCGACCACTAAAACAACTAAGTACATACTGAACCTAAACTCACACATTTTTCATGGTACAGACCCACAATCCTTTATAATTTCAAAAAGCAAAACCCTCTGAAAACAAACTTTCTTTCTGGAGCTCAGATTTATTAACTGTGCTTATTTCATTTAGTGAGCACTGTTACACTTTTTGCTATAGAATATTTGTTTGCTCATGAAATGTTGCTCTAGACCCCCCCCCCAGGGGCATGAATACACATATAATAAATATTATATTACCTTTTAAAATATAAAAATTCTAACTTATACATCTGACCAACAGATGAAAATAAAGGACTGAATGAATAAAAACATTAATAGCCAGAAAAAATGTTAGGGATGCATTGTTCAAAATAGTAGCTGCCAGTCACATGTGGCCATACCAAACCACTGAAATGCATCTGGTGTGACTTTCAATGCATGGTAAATGTGAGACAGACATTAGACTTCAGACACATGACATGGAAAAAGAATGTAAAATATCCTATTACCTGTTAAAATAATAGTTTTCATATGTTGGGTGAAATAAAATAGATTACTAAATTTAACTTTACTTGATTTAAAAAAATTTTTAATGTAGTTAAAATTTAGAAAATTTTAAATTACACCTGTGTCTATTATATTTCTAGTGGACAGGACTGCTTTTAAAGAATACCTAAGTGAAAAACTCCCATATTCCTGCCGGGGAAACTGGATGAGAAAGAGATTTGGGTCACGTGGGCAGTCAGCTGTAGGGTTGGAGCTGACCCCTCGGCCTTCTGACCCTGGCATGGTGCTGTCTCCATTATTCTTTTGTTAAAGACTTAGGGTCTTTACAAAGACCTATACTTGGCTTTGGAATTCTAAGACCATTTTGCCATTCAATGGTTTCAGGCATAACAGGATGAGTTTTAGAGAAGCAAATGAAAAAGATGATTGGTTGAGGAGTCCCATTCCATGAGACCGTTCTTAACAGGTCCAGGGCAATGGGTTTCTTTTGAAATTCTGAAGTGAGCTCCTTTACCAGCTCAGTTGGAAATAGGTTAGGGGTGAAAAATCTCACCCAGCAGGGAGGGTAGGGAATGTACCTAATCCCTCTGGTTGGTAAGTAGTACATACAAAGGCCCGCTGCCTTGAGATGACCTCCTTGACTCGAGGTATTCAGTGAACAAGATCACAGTCACCGAGGGAAGGGTCAGCACTATTACAGTAGGAAGGGAGACTTTTGTGGGATGACAATCACAGCTCCCCAGCAAGTGGCTGTGGGGAAGGACTTCTTGCCCATCAGCACACCATTGTTTTCTGATAAATTAGGAGAGAAACAAATCTCCAAGTAGAGCAGAACAAGAAACTTCAGGGGATAAAGCAAAGCCAGCAGCTAACCAGAAGCCAGCCTGAAAAAGTAGGTGCTGATTCCTTTTGATGCATCCAAGCCAGGTCTGGGGAGGTCTCCGGGCTGCTGTCTCCAGGCGCTGTGCATGCGGCCGTGGACTGGGCCGCTCCAGCAGAAGAGAAGCAAAGGTTCAAGTCAAGGGAAAGGAGGAAGAAAGTCAATGGTCAGCCCAGCTGAAGTCACAAAATGTTGTCTTAAAGAATTCTCTATGATCTTAATGGAAACACAGATCAACAACAACAAAAACAAACAAAAAGAAAAACCTAAGCCAATGCCAGCAGCCATGTCCCCAGCATAGAGGAATGACGGAGAGCAAATTGAGATGGGTGCTGTAGCTGGGGCACCTGCACTGCAGATACTTTTAGCTGCCTGAAAGCATCATTAGGGTTAGATGCATTCACGCATTCACACAAACTAGTGAGGAAGTGATGGGTGGAAAGAACTTGGCCTATGAGTCACGAAGGGCTGGATTTGAATTTTGACTTGACTGTGAAAAAGTTACTTAACCTCTCTCTGAGCTAACAGTTTCTTTATTAGCAGAACGGACATGAAATAAGCCCTGGAGGGTTACTGTCAGGACGAGATGTAAAACCACCAAGGAGGAGGAAATCCATAGGCCTGTTTGGCCCTCCCCTTATATCTGACCATAGCTGTCTCAGAGCAATTGTGAGGCACCCTCCTCCCCTCCCCTCTGCAGAACCCCACCAGGGAGGCATGATCATCCCCTGCCTGTTCCACCTAGAAGGAACAGAGCATCTTGAAATGGGGCCTTCTCTAACTCAGCTGATACGTAAATCAGAAATAGCCCAACTTAGCAAATTTTATTTTATTATATATTTTATTTTTATATTATTTTATTCTATTATTATTATTATTTTGAGTTAGAGTCTCACTTTGTTATCCCAGCTAGACTGCCATCATGTCAGCCTACCTTACAGCAACCTCAAACTCCTGGGTTCAAGTGATCCTCCTGCCTCAGCCTCCTGAATAGCTGGGACTACAGATGCCCACCACAATGCACAGCTAATTTTTCTGTTTTTAGTAGATACAGGGTCTTGCTCTTGCTTAGGCTAGTCATGAACTCCTGAGCTCAAGCAATCCTCTCAGCTCGGCCTCCCAGAGTGCCAGGATCACACTATGATTGGCCCACATAGTAAATTTTAAAACATAGCAAATGACTAATATTTAAAGCCTGCAGCCCTTCCAGCACTCAGCCAGGACACACCCTCCTAAAGAAGACACTCTTCAGAGCAGAGGTGGAGAGATACTTTGAAGTCACTACCTCTTCCCACCCAGTCCTGCTCTGAGTACTTCTAAATGTGGGGACAAGAAAGGGCAGGAAGGTGCTGGAGATAGGTTTGATGTTCACTTTGGCAATCACTATAATAGCTATAATTCTCAAGTGTAGATAACATACAAGGCTTCTGATGAATGAAGACTGACAGTCTAACATTTGGACATCACTGTGATATGGAAAAACTCTTTACATTTATAGTTCATTCCATTGGACAGATAATTTTCATCTGTAAGAAAATGTTTACATATTTAGTTCCTTCTACCTTTATATCTGTTTATAGCCTAAAGTTATTAACCTGGGGTTCATGGATGGATTAAAGGGGCTCATAAACCCATTAAAATTGTCAAGTTCCTGTGTATATATAGATTTCTCTGAAGAGGAAGTTTTCATTCAGTTATCAGAGGAGGGCAGCGCCCATAGTTCAGTGGGTAGGGTACTGGGCACATATACTGAGGCTGGCAGGTTCAAACCCGGCTCAGGTCAGCTAAAACAACAATGACAACTACACCAAAAAAAAAAAAAAGAAAAGAAAATGGCTGGGCATGGAGGTGGGCACCTATATTCCCAGCTACTTGGGAGGCTGAGGCAATAGAATTGCTTAAGCCCAAGAGCTTTAGGTTGCTGTGAGCTGTGATGCCATGGCACTCTACCCAGGGTGATAGCTTGAGATTCTGTCTCAAAAAAAAAAAAAATTATTAGAGGAGTTTGTGACCCACCTCCAAAGACACACACAGAGGTGAGCTACTTCTCGGTTAAACCACCACAGAGCCTGGTCCCCTCCTGGCTGCAAATGTGGCTCTTTTGCAGTTCTCAGTGGGAGCTGCTGCCATCTGGAGCTGGCTGATTCCTCACTGGTAGGACTGTTCCAATCAATGTGATATGTTTAGTATCCTTGGTACTGGACCGTTAAATGCCACTATAACAGCCTAGTCATTGTGACAACCCCAAATGATCCCACACATTTCCAGATCTCCCTTACAGGGTGGTACCTCCCCTCCTTGAGGAGATTAAGTTCACCTTCCAGGGCTTCTCTTTCCTTCCTACTAGGAAAATCAGGGAGGTGAGCAGATGACCTCTAGGGGCCCTCCGGTCTGTGATTCTGGGATCTCACACATCACACCCTCTCTGAGTACAACACTTGTTCCTGATCACTCTATCTGACACATGTGTGCCCCTTGGGCGACCTGCAAAGTACCATAAAAATTGCAAAGTACTGAGGCTTGGTCCTAGATGTGGCCTTGTGCTTAGCTGTGTGACTTGGGCAGTCCCTTAGCTCCCCTGGCTCTAAATTCCATCAACTGTAAATGCCTGAGTTGATTTAGGTCAGTCCAGCTCTGAATTGGGATGATTCTTTTCAGTAATGAATGCAGGGTCTAGGGGATTTCCTATACTCTAAGGAAGTTCTCAGATGTCTCCTTTCAGATATAATAAACCCTCCTTTAGGAAAAACTATGTGTATGGTTCTCTTCCAAAGCTGATTCAGAGGCAGAGGACTGAGTGTGCCCCGCCAACGCCTTAAATATTAGACAATCTTCATGTCATTACATGAAGGCTACGTTAACCAGTTTGATAAGGGTATTTCGAAATGTATATGAAAACACCACACTGCACCCCACGACTGCATTAATGTACATAGCTATGATTTAATAAAAAGTCTTTAAAAAATATTAGACAACATAGGCAGCACCTGTGGCTCAAAGGAGTAGGGGGCCGGCCCCATAGGTTGGAGGTGGCAGTTTCAAACCCAGCCCCGCCAAAAACTGCAAAATAAAATAAAATAAAATAAAATAAAATAATATATATATATATATATACATATATATATATATATATTAGACAACACAAATCAGATGTCTAATAAAGAAAAAAGTCTGTAGGGAGGGAATATCTTGTTTGGCTTTATTGATAAGAATCCAGGAATCTGTGGATTTAGGGGAGATTGAGGCACAAAGCTTGATGTTAACTCCTTTAAGAGGCTTTCTTTAGCTCCTGAAGCAGAGTTAGGAGCTCACAACCTAATTTCCATGTATTTTATTGATGCATTCATTTTATCAATAACTGTTATTTGCTGACCTACTTATCTCTGTACTGAGCATCTGAGGTCTTTGAAGACAGAGATCATGCAGGATTAACTTTGCCTCCTTGGTATGTGCCTAGCAAAGAGCCTGACAAATAGCAGGAACCCGAATGAATGCCAGAAAGCGGGAATAAATAAGCCTGGCCTGTGGGCTAGATCAAAATAGCTCAGCTTGCTTCTAGGTGGGGCTGGCGCATGACAGTCTGTAAATGTAGCCTTCCCAGGAGAGTCCGAGGAACGTCTGGTGTGTTAATCACTCTCTCCCTGCACACGAGACACTTCCTGGACTCACACACTAGCTAGGCGGTCCTGTGAAGCCAACTGAACCTTACTGCTAACTCCTGCTATATTTCTCTCTTTCATGAATAGCATCTAATGGGCAGGAAGAGCTTCTGAATTTTCCCCAGGAGACTTAACACTATGTAAGAAATTATTTCCAAGCAATCACTTTTGAAATACTGAATTTAAATTTTCCTACTGAAAAATGACAGCCCCGTAATAGGGAAGCTTGCGGGCCTTATGAGAGGTTAGAACACAGTATTCAGTGGGTAAAAAAATTAATATTTTCCAGTGATAACATGATGTAATTGATTCAACTCCTCAGACAATTTTCCTTCATAGCATTGTCAAATACTGCCTATTTTCTGGTTTTCATCCTACTTCTTGGTTCTTCTTCTTCTACTGCATAATTCTTGATCTTCTCCCTCAAACAGTGAGTTCAGTCTTGCTTGTTTTCTATAAGTATCTGCTTTGGCACCCTGGAAACAAAAGAGGAGGGTACAGGTTGGGGGAGGACATGGCAAGACTGGCCAGATGTTGAGGGTAGAGTTTGCATATCCAGAGCTGGGTTGTGTGATCGTCTGAGATAGCTAGGAGTGGTGAGCAAAGAGTCACAGAAGGTGGTACCTTGGCATGGTTTGAAGGACAAAATAGTGGTTGTATCAAGAGGCTTCAGTACTTTAGTAATTCCACCAGCAATACCCCTACCCAAGCTGCACCAAGGAGGGGAGAGGCTGAGGTTATGGTCCTTTTCCTGACAGAGCAATATGCTGATTTGGGGAGCCTGGAGAACTGTGTATGTGTACCTGGCTTGTGTTCTGCAAATAGGCAGTCTTATAAGAAGCAGGGAGAGGTGGCGCCTGTGGCTCAAGGAGTAGGGCCCCATATGCTGGAGGTGGTGGATTCTGCCCCAGCTAAAAACTGCAAAAAAAAAAAACGCAAGGCAGCCACATCTGACTGCCGAGATCCTCTCTAGAGCAAAAGATGCTCGTGATTACCTGCCATTTGGGGGTGGGACTCAGAACTTCTCTTCTGTGGACTAGGAGCAGCAGCCTCCAGTCTTCCACTCACATTGAAGATCTTTTGGGGTTCACATTCTGCAGATTAGTTGCATAACCTTGGGCAAATCACAAACTCTCACGATTTTAATCTCTTCATCTCCATTTTCTTTCTTTCTTTTTTACTTTTTTTTTTTTTTTGAGACAGAGTCTCACTTTGTCATCCTCAATAGCTCACAGCAACCTCAAACTCTTGGGCTCAAGCCCTTCTCTTTCCTCAGCTTCCTGAGTAGCTGGACTACAGGTGCCTGCCACAATGCCTGGCTAATTCTTTTTTTTAGGGACAGGGTCTCACTCTTGCTCAGGCTGGTCTAGAATTCCTGAGCTCAATCCACTTGCCTTGACCTCCCAGAGTGTTGGGATTACAGACATGAGCTGTCATGGCTGGCCTCTCTTCATCTCTAAACAAAGATAATAAACAGGACCTTTTGGATCATAAGGTCCTTTAGACTCTTAAGTCTATTCAAATGATATTTATTGAGTGCCTACTATATGCCCAGTACTTTCTAGGTGCTAAGGATACAGCAGTGAACACAAAAGGCTAGAACCCCTATCCCCATATGGCTTGCATTCTAGTGGAGGCAGACAGATGGTAAAGAAATAAGTAAACAATTTCAAATGTAGTTGAGAAGGTGATTAGCATTAGGGGATGAAATAAAGCAAAGTAAGGGAAGGAGAACTGGGAAAACTAAAGTACACTGGGTAGGATGAAGAATCTTTAATACCTGATTTTCTAGAATCTCAAAGGATGCTTTCCTGCCTTCCTTCCTTCCCCCCCAGCCCCTCCTTTTTTTTTTTTTACAAAGCCTAACTCTTTGCCCCTGGTTGGGTGCAGTGGTATGATTAGAGCTCACTACAACCTCAAACTCCTGGGCTTAAGCAATCCTGTTACTTCAGCCTCCCCAGGAGCTGGGACTACAGTAGCCCATCACTAGGGCCAGCTAATTTTTCCTATTTTTGGCAGACACAGGGCTTGCTTTTGCTCAGGCTGTTTTAAACTACTGCCTTGGCCTCCCAGAGTGCTATCAAAGAAGCTCTCTAAAGTAAACTTCTGAGGAATGGGGATATGATACCTTTTAAGCTGACATGAATGAAAAGAGGAAGATAAGGTTTAAGGGCCACACTTAGACATGGCCTCAGCATCCCTGCCCCTACTCCAGCTCACTTCCAGGAGCAGGTGGGTCTTATTATTGACACTCACTAAGGGTGTAGTGAGTGGAAGCCCTCAAAGTGCAGGAGGGGTAGCACTCTGGAATGGTTTCTACCCACTCCCATAGGATCCTTGGAAACCCCAGAGGAGAAGTTTATAGGTGACAGCAGCTTAGAGATCTACTACCTAAAACTCTCTAATTACTGGGAGCCTCAGGTTTACTAGTCAGGGCACGCCTAACTGTTCTCAATGGCAACAACAACTTCATATCCCGTGAGAAGCCAACTATGAGTTACTCTATGTATGACCAGTAACTCACTGGAAGCCAAACTATCAAGGGATGGAAGATGAGAGGGAGTCAGGCAGAAGGGCCAAGGAGAAATACCCGTTTCGCCTTGGGCTCTTCTCTGGACATACCCCAGTGAAGCCATTTAATCACTAGCAGCACCTGAAGCCAGTGACCCCAGTGTTCTTTGATAAATTTACCCAAAAGTACCTCCATGTTAGCAGCAGGGATCACAGGTCATGTCTGGAGAAGAATGAGACTAAGACTCTGGTAGGTCTTAAATCGTTAGCCACCAAAGCAGCTAACGAGGAAATTCATGAGGAAATTCTCTCTTCCATGAATACAGTCTTCTCACTGTGCCAGTGCTTGTCTGTGTTTCTTCCTTTCTTCCTCCATCCATTCCTTCTACCCCCACCACCAACTTTTTTCTCTTTTTATCTGTCTTTCCCTTTTGTAGAACTGGCTAAGATATTCATCTGAGTTTTGAGATTCAGAATTAACTGATTTATATAATTTTCTTAATTGTAAAGGCAGAAAAACAAAGATTGACACGTGGCCCATGATGACAGATGGTATGTGCCAACAGGTAGACCAGAAGAACATTACTCTTGCGCTTAGCAAGAAACCACTGGAAGATGAGGACTGTTGACCACAATGCAAACCATGGATTTCCTGACAGAGATTTACTGTGTCGGGCCCAGCAGTTAATTGGCTCCCACATCTAATTCCAGAAAAGACATCACTTGGAAAAGTCATCTGGAAATCAAGACATTTTCCAGAATGTGCATTATCTCATTTCCAAATCCCTGTTTATCATATTCCTCCATTCCTCAATAGCCCATTATCTGAAAAATTAAGTATCTTGTTCTTTAGACTCTGAAACAAAATAAATAAGCCAGTCGGAAAATAATGTAAAGCTTTACAGCAGGGAAGTATTTAGGAGGTTTTTCTCTGCTGGTAGCATTTGCTTACATGGCTCCAAGTTACAATAAAAGAGAAAACCTTCTTGTTATTAGGTTGTATCACATCGTTAGTGACACTCTGAGTGTCCAAAGTTCTCAGGGCCCATTTTGTAGATTCTGGTAAAATGTTCACAATGTACATTCCAGGTTTGAAGGGCAGTAAATATGCCTTGGGAGTTGGCTTTCTCTCCTCTGTATTTCTCAGTGCTCACATTCCTAATTATTTCTTCTGCATCTTGTACATCAGCATTTCACCAACTTCCAGGTCCATAGGAATCTGATTCTATTCAGTATGTCCAGGCTGGAGCCTGGGATCCTGCATTTTCATCAGCTCCCCAGTGATGCCAAAGCTGCTGTCCAAGGGCCACTTTTTGAGCAGGAAAGGTCTGTTTCCATACCACAGCTGCCCTGATGTAGGCCTGTATCATTGTGCTGGACTTTTGCGATAGCCACCAGTAACTGGTCCTTTTGTTTCAAGCCCTTTCTCCATATTGTCTGAGAGGCCTTTCTAAAATATAAATCCAATTCCATCGATTCCCTTGTGGCCCCTGTAGTAGCTCCATGTTGTCTACCGCTGATGTGTCATGTCTTTATCGCTGGCCTCCGGGCTCCTTCACGACTGGGCTATGCACTTAGTGAGCTCTTTCTGCTACTCCCATATTAAGCCTGATGCCCTGTATAGCAGTCAACTGCAAGACGTCATCAATGATCCCCGACTACACAATGATTTCATGCCCTTGTGTAATCTCCTCCGTGCTAATAGGACTGATCTGTGTGCCCTCTTGCAGTGGCTATGTAGTCTGGGGGAGAGTGTGACAGACTGACTTCTCCACTTTGCCCAAATGCTGCTGCAAGTTTTGATCATATGATTGGAGGACTGTGTCCTTCTCACTCTTCCACTGCTAACTTTGGGTTACTTGACTGAAAGCCAATCCTTCTAAAGGGCTGACCTGAGTAATAAAATTCAGTCTTGAACAAATCTGAAGTTAGAACATTTAAGTATTACTGCTCTGAGAACTTCTTTTCATCCTTTCAATGGACCAAAGAGCAAGGAGGCAGTGTCCAGGGACTTGGGAAACAAATTTCATCATTACACTTATAAGTTAGATTGTCCAAGCAATGGAATGATTTATTTTACTTTAATTATAATAACATAGTATTAAAATGTAGTAAATAGGCCCATGCAAAGCATACCAGAATTGGCAAAAGCTTTCAAAGGTTGCAAACGTTCAAGTAATAACTTAGCTTCACGTTCCTGCTATTTGCTTATGTAGAAAATAGAACTTGGCTTTCTCACTTGTCACTCTAACTCCTTCTGTTTAATTTACTACCATAGTATTTCCACTACTTTTCTCCAAGAAATTGCAAGCATTTCCAGTTCACCACACAGGCTGTCTGGCATTCTTGTAACACCTGTGCTCTCTACCTCACCTGGGCATTCTCAACAAGTCAGGATCTTAGCAAGGGAATAGAGCCATTGGCTTACAAAGTTATATAAACCATCATCTGTGATATACAGCAGCAGACAACTTCCAAAAACATAAAAGTCTTGTCTGTTTCAAATGGACATTCTCATGTTCACCCCATTAGCTCAGTATTGAGGACAAAATCTTATTTATTTTGAGACTGAGTCTCACTATGTCACCCTTGGTAGAGTGCCATGGCGTCACAGCTCACAGCAACCTCAAACTCTTGGGCTTAAGCAATTCCCTTGCCTCAGCCTCCCAAGTAGCTGGGCCTACAGGCACCTGCCACAGTGCCCAGCTATTTTTTAGTTGTAGTTGTTATTGTTGCTCAGCAGGCCTGGGCTGGGCTTAAACCTACTAGCTTCAGTGTATGTGGCCAGTGCCCTACTCACTGAGCTACGGGTGCCAAACCTAAAATCTTATTTTATAACCATAAATCAAGCACCTATTCTCAAAGAGATTTGGAAAAAAGGCACATGGCAGAAAAGGGATGCCATCTGGAATTCTTATTGACATTTTTGTAAAACAACCCTTTTGCATGACAGGCATGCAATTACTAGACTGCAAGTTCTCTGAAGGCAGCAACCCTATATTTTCCTGTGTGAATCCCCAGCATCCAGTGGGGCTTTACACATAGTAGGGCTAATTAAGTAAGCTGATGGACCATTTCTCAGGAATCCACAAGTATCACGACACTCTCATCTCTAAGGACAGTTAAGAACCTTAGAGACAGGGCTCCCGGGTTTTTCCGCCCCTGTGTCCTGGTTGGTAGGCTCACAGCAACCCAAAGCAGTAAAGATAAAAGCTCCATGCTCTCTCTCTCCCATTTTTGTTTGAACAGTTTTTCTCTGTTACTATGGTAACGCCTGGTACTAGGATGCTCTGTAAATGAAAGTGGGAAGGAGGGGGAGATCATGAGATTGATGCAGTTCATAGAAAAATCTGCCCAGAGGGCAAACTCCTTGGCAATCTGCAAAGCTTGTGCATGTCCTATTTTATAATAAATGCATTTAAATAATACATGACACTATATAGAACAGATATAATATATTGAAACATAGATCCACTGAGCCCAGGAAAACTGCATAAAGTATGAAATTGTAAGCAAGTGAATATTTTAAGACATTTGAAAAAATACCAGATAGAATTTAGTTCACAGATAAGACATTTTCTCATTTTGACACATAAAGGTAATAGCTGCAGAATCCTAAAGATGAGTATATGAAACTCTGCTGAGTGGAGGCTGGATATTAACCTAGATATGACCTGAATGGTGAAGTTCATTAGTCCCTGCAGTTCAGAAGGGCAGTGATAACTGGACGAAATAAAGACGTCTGTTAATGATATTTGCTCTCTTATCCATGCAACTGTAAGGCTGTTTATGACCAAAGCTAGAATGTGAGACAGGGGAAGGGAAAAGAGCATGAAGTAGCTGCTATTTGAATGGAAGTTAAGGTTTTCCACACTAGTTTTATTACTGCGCTAGCTGTAACTTTTTAAAACCCAACCTGCAAATGGCACCTGACTGCCTGAAGCAGGTGCTGTAACACCACAGAAAGCCTCTTATCCTGTAGATAATTTTGTGTGAGGACATTTGAAGAAAGCTGCTATGGTTTCATTAAAATGTTTCAGCTTCAAACCTCCATCAGCATTTATCGGAATTAATAGCTTCTTCTTCTTTTTTTTTTTTTAAAGACAGACTCTCAGTCTGTTGCTCAGGCTGGAGTGCTGTGGTGTCAGCCTAGGTCACAGCAACCTCAAACTCCCTGTTCAAGTGCTCCTTCTGCTTCAATCTCTCAAGTAGCTGAGACTACAGGCGCCTGCCACAACATCTGGCTAAGTTTTCTATTTTTAGTAAAGAGAGGGTCTCACTCTTGCTCAGGCTGATCTCAAACTCCTGAGCCCAAGAGATTCTCCCAGCTCAGACTCCCCCAGTGCTAGGATTACAGATGTTAGCCACTGTGCCTGGCATTAAGAGCTTCTTAAAATGAAAATACTCAGAGATGAAATAATGTAGTCTGGATCCTGAGAAAGGGAAGTAGGGAGCACTCCAGACCGCTTTGTACTCTTCTAGGGAAAGAGTGATACTCTGTGCAACTGCATGGCAGTCAGTTTTGGGAGCGGGAGGTGAGAAGAGTGAGAGCATGGACAGCACAGTCCTGCTGCACAGCCAGGAGGAGTGGAGATGGCTGCGTTCCAGGAAAGGTTCTGAATTACTCCTGCTGTAGAAAGACCACAACCAAGCCGGAACCTCAATGGCCGCCGTCACAGACATTATTTAACTTGTCCACAAAAGTCTCATTCCAAGGACATGACTCTGAGGTGGGCTTTTTGTGAAAATTCCCCTAAGGACATGAGGATGTGAGCATCCCAGAAAGAACTCCAACTCATCTTTTTACATTCATGGCACTTCACCACATCTAACAGATTACTACATATTTGGTGATGAATAAGTGAATGAAACGTCTACCACTTCCAGAGAGAGCCCCGGTTTTTTCCTTAAGATTTCTTACTGTCCACTCGCGCCAACTATACCAGGATCTACAGACAGCACTGTTATTGCCATCAGTACTGAGGTCAACAAAAGTTTGTTTATCCCTTTCTTTATAATGAGCACATTTGGACCTCACATTATCTGGTTAGGACATCTTTCATCCTCTTGATTGCCAGGGTTGATTGAACTTGCCTGTCTCATGCTGTACCATCTGGTCCATGAGCAAGTTCTGCTGACTTTACCCAAGCTGTTTCCTGACTCTCCCGTCCTCCCATGACTGTGGCCACCAGTCTAGTACAAGCTAGCAACATCTCCCATGTGACTACTTTAATCTCCTCCTTCCTGGTAACCTGCCTCCACTCTCGAACTGCTACAATCAATTCTCCATAAAGAAGCCAGTAATCTTTTTTAAACATAAAGAATATCATGTTATTTCTGTTTAGAATTCACCAGTGGTTCTCCACCACACTTAAAAGAAAACCCAACATCTTACTCTTGCTTCCTGCCTGTGCACCTCACCTCGTCCCACTGGTTCTCTAGACATAACCAGCCCTCCTTCTGTTCCTTTACAAGAATGGCTATACCTCAGGGCCTTTGTCCCTACTGTCTTTCTACTTGGAACATTCTTTCCTATTCACCTTTCCAGGCTTCTTCTTGCCATTCTTGTATCAACCTAATGTCACCTATGCTGAGATGTTTTTCTTGACCACCCAATCAAACCATCTACCAACACATAAAATTGCAATATCCTTGTTAATTCTCCGCAAAGTAAGATTCTTGTTCTGATGGTTTTAAAAATTTCATTATTGTCTGACTTCCCCAACTAGTCAATAAGTTCCAGGGGGTAGACATCTTATTCACTATCTAGAATGATGACTGGCACACAGTAGGTGCTCAGTATTCTTAGTAGAAAAATAAAATGAGACCAAAGCAAACAGTTAAATGTGAGCAGATTTATAAACAAGAAAATGCTTTACTGAATGAAGGTTCCTATACCAGGCTAGGTGCTAGGCAGAGACACTTAACACCTGGCTTAAGACATATGTGAGTGGTTGCTTCCACATCTGGCAAGTGCCTCACTAATTTCTTGCACCCACAAAACCAGTTCTTAGTCTTCTTGACTCTGGCCTCTGTCGCTGCAAGGTGCTAACTCATCTGGACCTCTGCAGGTCTTCTGTGGGCATCTACCTGATCTGTACCAACCCAGGACCCTTTGGGCCAGTTAAAGGACTGACATCCTCCCCTTTTCCTTGAGGCCTGTCCTAAGTAAAAATGATACCTACTCTCCAGGTATTAGAAAACTTTCTTTGCTCCTGTGTTCTATATTATATACTAGTGGCCTCTGGGTACTATATTAGCTCTGCCCTCCTATTGCAAAACTTGTATTTCCTTTGTGGTAACCTATTATTTCCCCTAATTGCTAATACCAAGTAGCTGAACAGACACTAGGCTTTAAGTTTTTAACTTTAACCTAATTTATCAATTCAAGCTTTATAATACCATTGAATAGATAACAGGATAGTATTCAATAAATTCAGAGTGTGAAACACAATATTTCTTTTTTTAAAATTAAATAATAGCTGTGTACATTAATGCAATCATGGGGTACAATGTGCTGGTTTTACACACAATCTGAAATGCTTTCATCGAACTGGTCAATATAGCCTTCATGGCATTTTCTTATTGTGTTAAGACATTTATATTCTACACCTAGTAAATTTCACATGTATCCTTGTAGGATGCACTATAGGTGTGGTCCCACCAACTACTCTCCCTTCACCCATCCTCCCCTCGCCTCTCCCCTCCCTCTCCCCTCTCCCCTTCTTCTTGGGCTATAATTGGGTTATAGCTTTCATAGGAAAGCTATAAATTTGTTTCATAGTAAGACTGAGTACATTGTATACTTTTTGTTCCATTCTTGAGACACTTTGCTAAGAAGAAAATGTTCCAGCTCTATCCATGTAAGCATGTAAGAGGTAAAGTCTCCATCTTTCTTTAAGGCTGCATAATATTCCATGGGATTCCACTAATCCCATACACCACAATTTATTGATCCATTCATGGGTTGATGGGCACTTGGACTTCTTCCATAACTTAGCAATTATGAATTATGCTGCAATAAACATTCTGGTACATATATCTTTGTTATAATGTGATTTTTGGTCTTCTGGATATATACCCAGTAGAGGAATTGTAGGATTGAATGGCAGGTCTATTTTTAGATCTCTGAGTGTTCTTCAAACATCTTTCCAAAAGGAACGTATTAGTTTGCATTCCCACCAGCAGTGTATAAGTGTTCTCTTTTCTCCACATCCACACCA
>CAUYQV010142801.1:0-19540 GCA_963574575.1 Galagoides demidoff
ACAGGCGCCCGCCACAACACTCGGCCATTTTTTGGTTGCAGCCATCATTGTTGTTTGGCGGGCCCGGGCTGAGGATTCGAACCCGCCACCTTAGGTGTACGTGGCTGGCGCCTTAGCCGATTGAGCCACAGGCGCCGAGCCAAGTGATTTAATTTTTTAAATAGAAAAACAGCCACCTATGAAGACTCACTATTATTGATATAAGATATATTAGACATCTGGCACCCAGCAGGGGCTCAATAAATATTTGGTGCCTCCCATTCACTTTCCCTAATTTAGAAGTAAAAAATCAATTGGTACTTTTGGGTTTTCCACAAAAGCCAGCTCCACTCTGAAAAGGATGTACAGAAATCGCCATTTCCTTCATTACTATTCAGGAATAGATAAAGGAGCTAGGGCCTGAAACTGTGGAGCTGGCCTCACGGACCTGTGAGCTGGCTCTGCATTTAGAAGAGCCCTGTACTTGGGGCTTAATGATCTGTTGTCACTGTCCTGAAATCCTAATATTTTCTGAACATTTTGCTCTGGGACCCATAAATTGGGTAGCCAGTCCCATCAAGGAGGAAGCCAGCAAATTTCTCACTCTCTCTGGCCTGTGGAAGCAGAGTTAATATAGGAAAAAAGAATAAAGAGGCGGGCACCAGGGCAGCCTGATTAGTTCTTCCCTAAGCACACTGAGGTAGTGAGGAAGGGAGAAAAGGAGTGTTACTGACCCTTCTGACCACAAGGGCGAGGCTGAGAACAACCCAAGGCTCCTCCTTCCTCCCCCAGAAGCGCCAGGCCTGGAACAGGTGGCAGATACACCTGGTTGCCAGAACCACAGCTGGAACCGCAGCTGGAACTGCAGCTGGAACCACAGCTGGAACCACAGCTGGCTAAAGGATGTTCTTGCTGCACCTGCAGTAAGCCCCTCTCCAGTGCCCTATCCAGCTCATTCTCTGGGATAAACACAAGTGGGTAACAAGACGCTGAGGCAGTTAGCTCAGTGGCTATTGATTTCAGTATGTGTTTTCTTCCCCTCAGCCCCAAAACAGGTTTCCTGAATAACAGTTCTTTTGGCCTCTCTGCTTTGCTGCCTGTGGCTTCCAGGGCTGCTCTTTGGATATCCTAAAGCCCTCTGTGGAGTTCTTGAGAGAATGGGCTGCATGAACATGGAGCTTGGGCACTGCAGCCATAGGGCAGCTTCTCATTAGCCAAAGGTCATGGTCATGCCTCCGCTGGGCAAGTGAAAGCTCCCAAGACCCAGAAAAGATGCTGTGTACAGAGAGAGGAAAAAGGTGCCACTGGAGCAATTTCTGCAACTTCTCTTTGCAGAGGTGAAAACCATCTTGGGCAAAGAACAATGTGCAGAAGTCAAGGCTGGCAACTCCCTCCTCTCTCAGTCCTCCATCCTGGGCCCACGACACAGCAAGATGCCTGCGTCAGTGAGGGAGTATGATGGGTAAGAAAACACTAAAGCTTGTGAATTTTTAAGAGCAAATTGTTTGGATTTGCTTTTATTCCCAATTTTAAAATCCCATTCGCTAACTCCTCATCTTCTGATATATTTTTCTTAGGTGTGAAATTACCACGAGAGCCAACACTTTTGAAATGGCTGGTCACACCCAGAGTAGGCGTAAGGCATGGGACTCTCATCTGTCACATGGGTAGCAGGGGACAAAAGGCTGAGAACTTCTTAAGTGAGATATCCAAGGGCTGTTAACCCTGTGGGGGCCAGAGGCAATAACATGGATTAGTAAGCGCTGTGCTCAACTGCTAAAATTAAACAAACCTGAGATGCCATCGCTTTGGCTATACAGCCAAGCATATTGGCCATCTGTGGACCTGGTGAACAGGACACAGAGGCCAGCCAAAAACAGCCCACTAGCAGGTAGCCACAGAGGAGAAGCATTCCATATCAGACTCTGTTTCCAGGGATTTCCCTCCAAATAGGAGAGTCCGTACCAGAGAATGGCTGGCTCTCTGGGGCCTCCAACATGGGGAAGGAGGACAGGAGGAGACTGAGAGCAGTCCAGCTTTTAAGATAACCCACGGTGACCCTGCAGGGATTTCTGCGATGATTTACTGCACACCTGCAAAGCTCCCACAAAGCATGGGGCAGCAAAGGAATGCCAGAAAAACACACAGGACCTTCCAGACTTCTTCTGAGAGCTCCATGTTCACGTCTCAGTCATCAATCGGGCAGGGCTTCATCCATGGTCAGAGGCTCTCAGTGAAGTCCAAGACACAGAAAAAGAGAAGCTCTGGCTTCAATTAAGTTATATCATTTATGTCCTGCCTGCGATGTGCCACAAACTTAACCTGTTTAATTTAGACTTGGCCAAATACTAGCAGTATTTGGAGACTGGGGGTAGTCAGTGCCAGGAAAGAGGGGAAGGGCATGAGAACATTTGTTAGGAGAATACTAGGACTGTAGTTAAGGACATAGAAACCACACTCAAAATTATGTTCACCTTACAACAGGAGTCCCAACTACAGAGTCATTGTAGGGGCCAGTGATGTCTTCCTCCCTTGCACACCTCAGTTGGAAAAAGAAACAGAAGAAGTCAAGAAGAAAGAAAACAAGGAAGGAAGAATGGGCATGTTTTGGGGAGCCAATTCCTTTATCTAGTTTCCTTTCTCCCTTGTACTGCTCTTAGCTTGCAATCTCCTATTAAATAGAGGTCAAATAAGCATTTTCTGCAGGGGAAAAAGGAGTTATCCACGATCCAGGCCCCCTTCAATCGTCTCCTGTTGCCACACCATGCTCCTTGCATCAATTCCCTGCCCTGTACACACAGCCATAGACACAAGGACACTCTAGCCCAGCTGAGAAAGACACATCAAGTTAGAGTATGCAACCTTAGGAGTCCATGGTCCCTCTGACCCCACCATCCCACTATCTGGAAGGAGCCTTCCCAGTCCAAAGCTCCAAGGTTAGGAGAAAGGCAGAAATGACTCCTTCCCAGGTCTAATCACGCCTTGCCAAGTGGTTAAACCAGAAGGATAACAAGACCATTCAATGCGGCAACAGTCCCTGAGATCTTTTGGCAGGAGCCAGTCCCTCCAAATCAAGACTCTGGCATGAGTGTACAATGCACTGAGAGGACAGTTACCATCTGTTTATGGAAAAAATGTTAATAACCCCCAATCATAATCAAATAGGCAAGCACTTTACTTTAAGTACCTATTAACTAAGGCTAATTTACAATGGAACAATCGCACAAGCTCACCCACAGGCTGTCAGAGGCACCAACACACATCCACCATCAGGCTGAAACGCAAGTGGTGGATGAGGAAGCACTTAAAGCTTACTCGTTTCTGGAGGCCCAAGCAGCGGTTCTTAACTCCCTTCCTTCCCAGCCTTCCGCCTCTGCTGCCCTGCTGGCAGTCTCCCACAGGTCCCCAAAGAGATCAAGGGAGTCTTCTGGGCCTCCTCCTCACTCAGCTCATACTTTTTCCCAAGGCCAGGTGTGTCCCAGGTTGGAAAAAGCAGATTAGTAAGAGAAATGTTTGAAAGCCCCATTCAAGAGGGACAGAGCGAAGCAGGATAGAGTTAATGTAGTCACAGTTCAGCCTCCTTCCCAGGCCTCCCACTCCCAGCACAAACGAGGTACGGGAGGAAGCAGAGCCACTGCTCCAGCCAGCCCTGGGCTCGGGCCCAGCTCTGCATTACTCTGGGTCTCAGTTTCATTAGCTGTACAGTGGGGGGTAGGGGGGGACATTCTCTGAATAAGCAGCTTAACCATACTGTGAGAGTGGGCAAGGCACGTCCTCAGCCTGGCCTCAGTCTCTTCATCTGCACACATGGGTACAGGAGGGCCCAGTTAGACTGTCATGGTCTTTTAATGCCTATTTTAAAAATATATTGAGAGGATGAACTTGGCATTCCCGGTCCAGGATACACTGCTGCAACATAATTAATTGTTAAAATATTAAATATTTTTATGCATTTATGTACCTCCAATAAATAGCCCCTGCCACGAGCCCCAACTCCCCACCACCCTGACTGCCCCATGATCTGGCAATTGGAGTGAAGGCTTGGCACAGTGGGGACCAGCCCCCCCCCCCCAGAGCCTGCTCCAGCAGGAGAGCTAGCTGGCTGTCAGTGCCCAGGCCACACCAAATACTTCACAAATCACACCTGCTGTTCTAAGGCAGTGGTCTCACCACCAGCAAAAAGGAAGCTCCACTGTTTGCACACATGCCCTTGTGATTCTAAGAGAAGATGAGCTCACATCCTAAAGTGACCCCCTCCCCAAGCCTAAATTTTGATCGAGATAACATTTAATAAATGGACAGAGGGGTCTGAGGCAAAGCATGCCCAGTTTGTTTCTGTAAGACCTGGCTAACACACTCATCTCCTACAAAGTAGGAATTCCTACACACGCCGACATGGAGTGATCTCCAACACATAACAAGCAAATAAAGCAAGACGCATGGTACCCAGAGGCCAAACATGTATAAATTAAAACATGCACAGAGCAATGCATTTTGCAAATGTCTACATGTGCATGTGTGCATGTCTACCTATGGATATACAGAGATGTTCACATGTAGGTATGTAGACACATTAGGCAGAAGTATAAAAACAAACTGGTTACCAGCTATGCCCACTCATTTGCATGACAGAGGCAGTTGGTAATCTGGCAGTCTGAGAGATACATGTCTGGGAGAAAGCCATGAGGGGAGAAACAGCATGCAGAGAGGTAGAGATAAGGGAAAGACTAAAACCAGGGCATGGAAGATACAGCTAGATTCAAGCCAATGGCTGCCTATGGAGACGGGAATGGGAATAGGCCCGAGGAGACGACTAAAGTGGTTTTAAGTTTATCAGTCATATCTTATCTCTTCTAAGAAGAAAGCATTAGACGCAAATATAAAACAAAACAGTAACAGCTGCACGTACTAGGCAGGAGAAATACAGGTGTTTGTTATATTAATCCCTGCATTGTTCTCAGAAGGAAGCAAAGTTCTTAATAGCAGGCCCGCCTCATCTACACCCGGTGTTTCCAGGCCCTCAGATGGAGATGGTGGGAACTGTTTATGAGTTTTCTTATCATCCCCACTGTACTTCCCACTGCCCAGACATCTCAGATTTCCAATTTAGCCCTAATTAGCCAGTTGCCGATTTACAAGCTGTGCTTTTCTTTATGATTAAAATTAAAGCCATTCATTTCTAAGTTCAACAAGTATTTGTCAAATGCCGTGTGAAGATGCAAGCATGAGACAGGGTTCCTGCATGAGCTGCTCCCGGTCTAGTAGGACAGACAGACGGTGTGTAAACAAAGCAAGGACAGCGCCCTGGGATCCGTGCATCATAGAGGAGTTTTCACTGTATGTGATGTGGGACAAAAGCCTGGGCTGTAGATGCCAATTACACTCGGATCTCAAGAGCAACCCAGTGAAGTCGGTAGTATTATTCATATTTGAAGTTGAGGAAAAAGAGGCCCCAAGATGTAAGTTACTCTGAGGAAGCCAAACAGCCATTACATGGCATCACAGATCCTCACCCAGATCCAAAAATGCAAAACAGAGTCCGAGGTGGATGTAAAGCAATGGGACTCTGCCTAAGTCAGAGTTGGAGGACTTCTGGTACCCATGTTGTCACTCTTTTTTACCTGGGCTGAGACAGTCACTGGCAATAAAAGGTCAAGGGTATATGCAGCTTGAGGTATTTCCCCATTTATCCTAAAATAAGGCCTAAACACAATTGGACTTAATAAAGATCAGAGAGAGTCAGGCTTAATCCTAAATTAAAAGAGTCTTGGCCTCACCATCTCATCTAGCCTCTAACTCCAGTATAACTTCTTTAAGTTGCCTAACTTGAAATAGACGATATTTCACTCCCACCTTTGTGGACATGTTCTCCTGACCCAACCGCTCCCCACCTGGCAGAGGGGAGCAAGGACCAGAGAGGCTCCGAGGACAGCTGAGGGGAGGCACCGCCCTGGGTGCTGCCTAATCCATCCGACACGGGGACATGCTGTTCCAGAAACCGGATGACAATTAATAGGAAAAATCTGCTCTCACAGTACTGCCAAGCATGTCGCAGGGTCTCAGCTGGTGGTGCGCCTCATCGGGGAAACAGCAGTGCCCCCTTCTTCCCTTTAGTCAAGGCCCCGATGTTTTCTCAGGTGGAAAGAGGAACAGCTACGGTAGGAAAACTTTGCACAAATAATAGTGCCAGTCCTGAAAGCCAGGAGCCCAGGGATTATCCTGAGATTGAAGGCTGTGAGCTCATTCAGGGGTCGCCCCATCTTCTAAACCTAGGAAGCCCTATCTGACACATGATGAGTGTTAGTAAACAAACATCTTCAGACAAGAAGCTTCAGAGTGGTCTGATTGTTTGTCATATGGCCTCAACCCAACAAACTTTTTCCTCCTCTTTATAATTTTCCTGCACATGGATTTCTCTAGGTCAAAAGAGTTCAGATGGTTCAAGAAAACTTGGCTTGCCTTGCTATTACCTGTTCCAGTTCAGGAGCAGAGAGTGCAGAAGGCCTCTTTGGAGACTGGCAGTCTATCCCCACGCTTGCTACCCTCCTAATCCTCTCTGGGTATCTTCCTATTCATCAGTGTTCTAAGTTTTTAAGGGACTCATAGAATCTTTCAGGAATATAATGAAAACTGTGAACTAGTTCTATTCCCTGTACACTCAACCCCCTGCCATGTATAAACTCTTAAATGGTTGTATATAAGTTCAGGAGATCAATGTCCTTGTGAATGGCATTCATGGACTGTTGAGTCCCTGGATACCAAAGTCAGAACCCCCACTATTCACGCATTAAAGCCACGAAGATTCATCTTTCTAGACTGCACGGTCTCACCAGAAAATGCCAACCTAAATCCTAGCTCAGCAACGTGATGGTTTGTCAGACCTTCCATGGTCCTTCCCTGCATGCCCCCACCTCAGCCATACATGGAAAACCCAGCTAGGAGCATATCTTGAAATTCAAGTTTCTGTTTTGAAACTGGTACCCAGCCGCCTCTGAACCATTTGGTCACATCCATCTCTGGGATCAGGCAGGTGGATGCTAATTCACCATGTTAACCCCTTTTACACCAAGCCTTGGCAGAGAGCCACATCCTACCCCCAACCCCCACCACAATGAGTTAGGATACTCTGTGTCATGGAAGCTGGCCAGCAGATTTAGAAATCACGTTGCTCTTGGCATGGGTTCTGGGACTCTGTGTAGAGTTACGTGCTGAGATACCACTGCATGAGCAGTTTTCCAATACCAGAGTCTACCACCCTCCTTCTCACTTTGCTACTATCATCCCAACACAACTCCAAAGATGGATGCAGACAAGAGGAAAACCAAGTCCCCAAACCCGGAGTCCCTTTACCTACCAATTATGAAAATAAACCTAAGTTCTTCTGCATTCACCCTCATATCCAACTTCCTTCCCACATTATCCTCATGGTACAAGCCCACTTAAGCAATCTTTATCAGCAATCAGAGTAAAACCGTGCAGTCCCCAATTTGGTTTCCACACATCTCAACACTGCCTAGGATCCATAATTACCAAGACCAAGAATGTAGGCAGGGGTCTCCACGAGGACCACTTAGGTTCCACAATCAGCAGAGAGAGATGCAAACATCTGTTGATCAAAAGTAGCCATGTTTCCCCCCATGACACCCTGGAAGATGAAAATCCCACCTTACCCTTCATTCCAAATTTGGACCGCCGACCATACTTGTTGATCATGATAAAGAGAACCACCAGCAGGACACAGGCAAAAGCAGCAAGCCCAACTGCTATGGACACCTGTTAGGGGCCAAAACCAGACAGTCAGGAACAGTCACAGAAAACCCAAGTACCTTGAAAGTGATGTGTGTGCCCGGATGAGAACAGTCCTACTTCAGTAGTAACTGTAGCCCTCTCTGAACTGCGCTACTGAGTAAGGTCTCTAGAGGAAGTAATTTGTAAGACCCTAAGAACATTGAAAAATAGATAAATTACCCAACTTGATTAGAGAGTTCCCTGACTCAATGGTCTGAGCCCTTCTCCCCTGAGATCATCCTAAGAGATGCAAAAGCAAGTCTAGAGAGCATTCTCTTATTGTTTTAATTATCAAGAAAATTCTGCATCTTCACAATGGAATTCTTTCCATAATATCCCTATCCAGGAAGGAAGGATAGTCCTATCCTGGACTCAGAAAGACTTTTTTCCTCACCTGTCCAGAGAAATCTCCAGCTCTGAGAGAGTAGGGGTGGGGCTCCTGACAACCCACTCAAGGAGAAGCCTTGAATGACGTGGACTTTTGTAGAAGGCTGGGACAGTTGGCAGGCTCTGCAGATCAGGCCCAGCTGGGCTCCTAACAGGCTGGGGATTTTCAAACTGTTCTCTTCCAAGCCCTAGAGCTGGCAGCAGATCCTCAAAGACTTCCTCAAACAATGAGATTTTCCCATCAAACAAGGCAGGTTTAGACAACTGAACGGAGTTCACCATCGCTGCTTTTTCTCTGCCATATACACTGAGGTCCCAACTAAGAGACTATTTGGAAAAGTCAGCAACACAAATGAAGCCTGGAATCTGCTACACCCATAAACACGCCCCTCTGGACTAAGAAATCACTCACCCCGAAAGTGTCTTCCTCTGGCTTGTGGGTCACAGTAATAGGCGGTGTGGGGCTCACTTCATCCACTGAAAACCAAACAAAGAAGGAGGAGGGCACTGAGCTCAGCTGCAGGCCCTGCCTGGTTACCAAGCCCCCAGGAGACCTCCCGCTGGAGAACATCCTCTGGAAGGGAGGCTCCCCCTGCCCCACGGGCTTTCCAAGAGTCCCCAGAGGGAAGTCCCTGTCTGGCCACCTGACCCATGCTACAGTTGGGGCGGGCTCCATAAGGAATAAAAAACCTTCACTCCTATCCCCACCCCAGAGAGAATATTATAACCTGGGCAACATGGACCATGAGCTATATGGCATAGAAAAGAGGAAAATGGCTTGGGATCTTGGCCAGGGTCTGGATTAGGCAAATTGTACCGCTGATGGCAGCTGTTGCTGGCATTCCACTCCTCCTTGCCGTGGGTATTACTTTCCCCTCCCCAGCCCTTTCTTGTCCCCTTTTTCCTCCTCAATGAGACCAAGGCAGCGTGAGGCCCCATAACCAACACTATCTATACCTCTAACACTCATTTCAGAACAAGAGCCATCCCACTGGGAACACCACCTTTATGCAGCAAGGCCAGGATAGAAAGCCAAATATCTATTTGTCCCCCATCTAGAATCACCTCCTTGGCAAGACATGGCCCCCATTCAGAATTCTCTTGAGGTACATTCTGAGCAATTACAAGTCCTCTAAGACCAGGAACAACTAAAGGAATCATAGGTGATATTTGCATCTATGCCAAGCAGCCAGTGCCGTTCCTGAATAGCATAATCTACTATCCTGGGCCAGACACTGGCCAGAAATGACAGCGACTACTGCTGTCACTCCCATCTCCATAGGGAGGAAAAGAAAATGGAATAAACATAAGTTCTCCCATAGTCCACAAACGAAATCTCAAAACATTTTAGGACTGTCTAGCCCTAGCGCCAAATCACTTGTACACTGAGCCTCAGTAATTCCACTTGAGGACGCTTGAGTCAATTAGATCTTGTAAGTCACAGCTCTACAAAGTGTGTCCTGGCCAAATCCCCAGACTCTTGAAGCTGCAGAAAAACACTACAAGGTTTATAGGCTCCCTGTTCTAAGATGATCAACAGAAGTCTAGCAAGACACATGAAACCCCACATCTATCCTGACACAGCAAATTTATCCAGGTAGAGACCCACAAGGAGCTCAGATATTAGAAAACTCCCCAGGGGAAACCAAGGCATGGGGTGATTAGAAATGCAATAAGCATTTCTACTCTCCAAATCTTTTTCCCAGTTCATTGAGATGCCCTCAGCTGCCATGGGCTAGGGATGATGTGGACTAGGAGAGAGAGCTATTTGTATTCAACAGTTATCAAAAATAGCATAATGAATCAGTTTCAAAGCAAAAGGTAAAGGAGACTTACCCAAGATAAAGTTATCTGTGCTCTCTGAAAAAAAAAAAAGACAAAGAGATAATTAACACATGTAGTAAAAACCAGAATACACATACTGCATCTATGATCCTTCCCATGTACCATGATCCCTTGTTCCCATAACAACGGACAAACTAAAATCCTTGGCATGTCACTCCTGTCTCCACACTATACTATCTCTGTAGTGGGTGGTCCACCAAAAGGGAAAGAAATAAGAGACTAAGATCCTGGTTTCAAGGGAGGTGGCCTATAAGATGGGGAACTAAACCTAGTCCCACTGTGTCATCCCCAGCCCTCCCCTGCAAAGACACAGAGTGCTAGGGATGGTGCTGCACGGTGGCCTCCATGGTCCTTTCTTCAAAGTGCCAACTCTGATCTCAAGATGAAATTCCTCAAGTTACTATATATAGAGGTGATTAGTATAGCTATATAGTAGGTCATTGAGCAGTTCTTGGGAATCCCTCTAGAATCTGCCCATCCCCCAGTTGGAAATATGCAATTTGATCTTTGACCTCTAGAAATAGCTCACCTCATAATGAAAGCTAATCCTTATTAGACATTGATTATGATTCAGGTCTATGTTCAATGCTTTATATAACATATCACTCAATCCTTATAACCATACTAGGAAGTGAAGGGTAACACATTTCACAGATAAGGAAAGAGGCTTGCACATACTTAACTAATTAGATGCCACTCATCTAAGAAGGGGTTAGAGCTGGGTTCAAATCCAAGTCCGAGCTCTTGACCACTCTCCTAGAGATGCTCCAGCTTGAGCACCCTACAGAATCATCTGGAAGGTGATCACTATCAGCCTTCAATAAAGGGAATGGGGCTTCCTTGCAGAAATGAAATAATTTTAGGGCTGGGACAAAGACAGTACAGGATGTGCCTGGAACAGCCTATGGCTCTAGAAAAATGAATGGGAGCCCAGACAGAGGCTATGGGAGCTGCCAATGGCCAAATGTGTGACCATTTGAGCAACAAAATAATGGTAGTCATAAACCGTCATGAATGGAACTGTGTCCCCAGGATCCATATATGAAAGCTGTAATCCCTAGTACCTCAGAATGTGACTATTTGGAGAAAGGATTTTAAAGAGGTACTTAAGTTAAAATGAGATCATTAGGATGGGCCCTAATCCAGTAAGACTGGCATCCTTATAAGAAGAAGGAATTTGAACATGTAGACATGCAGAAGAAAGACCACATGATACACGGGGAGAAGACAGCCACCCGCCAAGGACAGAGGTCTTGGCAGAAATCAGACCTACAGATACCTTAACCTCACACTTCATCTTTAAAATTGCAAGAAAACATATTTATGTTGTGTGAGCTACCCAGTCTGCAGTACCTCACCATGACAGTCCTAGTAAACTAATACACAAATTCTTAGCCGTAGAACAAAATAAACACCCATGAGTCCATACTAATGCAAATAAATAATTAAACAAAGAAATGGGAAGGAAGGGACAGCTCTTCCTTACAGAATTCCAATTAATAAATGTAGATGCAATGATGGAAATAGAATAATTACCATTTGGCAAATCCTACAGTAATAATTGTTTCAGGCAAGACTCATCAATGAATGTTAAAACACGACTGTGAAAGAATGATGAGAAGCAAGCTATTTAAGTACTTTTAAAATATTATATTGGTTACTTCCAGAGGGAAAAATAGTTTGCAGTAGAGAAACCTGGCAGACACCACCTTGACCAGGTGATGACTTTAACACCCTCGATGCTAACCATATCAACATCTTGCCCTCCTCCGTGTGACATGCTGAAAGGACAGAGCCTCACTTCTGTGTTGATTCTTGCTGAAAACAATCAGACAACTTCAAAACAAGGAACAGTCTACAAAATAACCAGTGAATACTCTTCAAAAGTGCTATAATCATGAAAGATAAAGACTAGAGAACTGTCCCAGACTTAAAGAGACTAAGGTGACAGCAACTGAATGTGATGTGTAATTCTGGATTGGATCAGTGGAACAGCCAATAATGCTGAAGTCAAGTCTGTAGATTAGTTAGCCAAGTGGGACCAACATTAGCATCCTGGGCTTAAGCACTGTATTGTGGTTAGGGAAGAGGTGAACCTCTGGGGAAATCAAGCCAATGGTACGAGGAAGTTCTTTGCATTTTGTAACTTTTTTTTGTAAATTCCAAACTCTTTCAAAAGTTAAAAGTCTTTAAAAATTACAAAGGAGCACAGATTACTGGTCCTCACTCCAGAGTGCCTGATTCAGTAGATCCGGGTGGGTATCAGAATTTTACATTTCTAAGAAGGTTTCAGGGAAGTCTGATGCTGTTGGCCAACCATGATGTCATACCGCACCTCCTCATGCCGTAGGCCCACCACACCCTCAGAAGTAAGAACACATTCACTCATTCACTCATTCATTCATTCATTGTGAGCCCTCCCAGTCATAGCTATGGTAAGTTTGATCCCACAAATATTCACTAAAGGGAATACGATGTTTTCTGCAAAGGGGCCCTACAGAGAAAGTTGGATTCACAGTTCACACACTGTCTGGTTGCTTCTTGTTTGTCTGTTCTGCACTGTTTTGGGGGAGAGCAATAGTGCTCTCTCCAAATTCCTGAGCATACCCTTATGCTACCACCCTCTCCTCAACCACAGGTGACCAAACACCTGCTTTGGGGGAGAATGGCTAGGATGGAAATGCTCAGAGCCTGAGCAACGAGAGCTGCCGAAGCGATCTGCAGTTCATATCGATTTGCATGTTTCTAATAAGGCTCCAACATTTATTAGAGAATATTCTTACATTAGCCAAATGTTTTTGGCTAAGTCTGTGAACCCTGTAATCTCCAAATCAGTCTATGAATGTTTAGTAACTTGAGGGAAGCTGGAAGCATTTCTTTTTCTGTTGTTATTGTTGTTGCAGTTTTTTTTCTTTTTGGTTGGGGCTGGGTTTGAACCCAACACTTCTGGTATATGGGGCTGGCACCCTACTCCTTCAGCCACAGGTGTCACCTTAGAAGCATTTCCATATCCTGGAAGCAGTGGGCTTTGGAAGAGTAAGTCTGTCTAGGAGAGGTTCAGACACTCACACTGGAAGGCGAGATACCCGGGGATGGTCTTCACCCTTTGACACCCTCAGCAGGCTGAGAGAGAATGCCAAGACACCACTGAATATGAACAGGGGCTGTGTCATCATGGAATGAATGCACATGTCTCCTACAGTCCCAGACCATAACTCTTCAAGAAGGGGCCCCTTATGTAGATTAATCTTCACAAACTTGGAGTAGAAGCAGGAAGGTTATGAAACCTTCCTGAGGTCACAGAGATGACAAGTGGTTGAGTGATCATTTGAACCCTGGCATTGTGGCTCCATAACCACTACATAAGACTACCTGAAGACCATCTGCCAGGACTAGCTTGACCAGACAATGACTGGTAGTTCTAGAGCTCTTGAAGTCACCTCATTGCTACATCCCAAGAATCCTAACAATACCCACCTCTTCTCCATCTGGACACACCACCAAGCATTTGGAAGACACTACTTATTTAATCTTTATGGTAACTTAGGCAGGAGATCTTGCTATCATTCCCATTTCACAGATGGAGAAACAGAGGCACAGAGCAGTGACTGTCTGTCACCTAGTCATGCAGTAAGCCCCATTCCGGGAACCCAAGCCACTATCTGGGAGGGCCACAGATGGCATTTGCACCTAGGTCTGTCTAATCTCAGAGCCTTACTCTTAACCCTGATGCTCTGCTGCCTGGAAGGCAAAAGAGAGGTACACGGGATAAATATGATGTCTCCACACCCTCCCATCGCACGAGGAGAGAAGGAACCCACAGACCAGCTGTGTATCCATGGCTTAGCGGTAGAGAGAAGGCTTGGCTCAGAGGGTTATGACATATCCCTGCCTGCTCCCCCAGATAACTGACTCTCTGGAACAGTTAGATATCTTGTCATTTGATGTGACTGGTCCCCCTTTTCCCTGTCACTACCTTTCATCATCCATTGATTCCTTTAACACAAAGGCTCATAAAACAAGCAACTTTTACAGAGGGGTCCCCAGCCTGCTAGCGATGGGTCTGAGGAAATGACCTCAGGTGAGCTGCTCTGTGACTACATCCTCCTCTCTCCTTCTGGGGTCAGAGTCCCACCACATGCCCCGGTAGCAGATTGCCAAGAGGGAGTATCAGTCACCTGGGGGTTTGTCAAAACACAGCTGCTGGGCCCCACCCCAGAGTTTCTGATTCAGTAGATCTGAGTGGGGCTTGAGAATCTGAGATTTGACACATTCCCAGGAGATGTCAATGCTGCTGGTCCAGGGATCACACTTTTGAGAACATGGGCCTAAAAGATGCTGAAAACTGACCAGGCAAGTAGGGTATCCTGACACTGTTCGAGGGGCTTGCTGCATCTTGTGGGGGCACAAGCAGTATCTTCAGAGAGGGAGGAGACAGAGAAGTGGTGTCCACTGCATCATCCCACACTGGTGCTGCCCTGAGACTCTCAAGATGTCTGATAGGGGAAGGAGCCCAAGATGTGCCCTCCTCCCTCCAGCTTCCCTTTGGCAACATCCCCACCCACAGAGCAGTGTGGACTCGCCTTCTGAGGATGGAAGGGATTTGGGGATACCTTACCTATGTGCATAATGCAATGATACATTACTAATCTATTAAGAATAGAGTTATGAATGTCTTACCACAACAAATAAGAAAGTAAGGATCTATCCAGGTTCTGACCTCAGGTTATGTTAATCAGTTAGATGTAAGCATTCCACGTTGAATATCAAATCAGCATATTACACCTCATAAAGGCATTAATGTACACAGTTATGATTTAATAAAGAATTAAATAAATAAATAAAATAGAGTTCATTCTCTAATCAGCGGGTGGGCACAGATGAAACAAAGGGCCACTTCTGCCCTTCATATCAACAAAGCCTAGCCTGATTTTGTAACTCATCAGAGTGAAGTATCTCTGCATCGAAACACCACTGCTTCTACAGTGCAGGCCAGAAGTCTTCTACCTGCCAAAAGAGAGCCCAGCAAGGCCCAGGAAGGGAAGAATCCTGAGGCCTCATCCTGGCCCACTGGGGATGATGTTGGAAACGTCAGACTACATGGGACTGTAGGGTCTCAAACGTCAGCACATCCTCAACTCTCCCCAAAGAGATGGCTCCATCATCTCCTGGGCCTCGATGGCAAGAATGAAGCTTCACACACAGCCTCACTTCTCCAGTTCTGCTCTTGCAGCCTCTGGTTTGAGTTCTGTGGCACTGAGATAAATAAGCCCTCCTGGAGCCACCAGCCTCTGGTCATCTGCAGGCTGTGAAGTCATCTTTACCCAAATACCTGCTACATAGTTCTAGCTCTCACTGTCTCTTCCCTTTGAGTGACTATGTGTGTGTAGGTGTGTATCATATCAGTCTTGACGCTTCCCATTGTCAATTTCCCTGATTCCCAGGCATCAAAGGCCAAGAGGTCACCCACCAATTCCCAGCACAGAGCCCCAAGGTCGACAAAGATACATAAGGCTTCATGGATACAAACAACTGAGGACCCCACTAAACGATGCTGCAACTACTTTCGCTCAATTCTTTTGGTGTTTTTTGTTTCTCCTCCAACTTTGAGATGCCCCAACCAAGACTGAGAATCACCTCCAAAATTCCAATCAAGCAAAATTCTTTAATGACGTGAATGATTAGCCCTGGTCCACTTGGCAATAGCTCATCACGAAACAAGACAGGAATGGAGCCACAGACCTGGGGGCCTAGAGCCAAGTCACATCTTGCCCCTGATTAGCAAGTAGAATGAGGCTCAGGTGGGCCACCTGTCTGTCAAATGTGGGTTTGAACCTAGATAGATTCTAAAGTCCCTTGCAACAGAAGGTCATGGAGCCATCACCAGGTGTCAATCCCTGTGACATGTGCTCTATATGCCTTGACTCATTTAAATGCCAAAGATCAGTGTAGTCAGGCCCATTTCATAGGAGAAGAAGTCAAGTCTCAGAAAAGCAAATGATCAACCCCAGAGTCTCCCAACAAGTGAAGAGCCAGGCCAGAATTTCCCACCATTACTGTCTAGCTCTAAGGTCCCTTGTGTCTGTACTGTGACCCACTGTGCTCTTATATGTACCACTGTGTCTTCCTGAAGGGTCTTGGTTTTTACTGTGACAGCTACTAGGAAAACGAAGACTTTATCTCAGCTTACCCAAGATGCGGGTGGTGGTGGCACACGTCCCAAGGGATGTGCATTTGGTAACCTGAGATAATAGTATGAGTGCTGATGCTGCTTCTCCTCATAAACTGCCACAGCCTGTCCCCCAGTCTCCCAGGAAGAGCCCATACAAACAGGGCCGGCTGTGCCACCCTCACCTGGAAAGGGCTCCTTGAGAAAGTGGCCGTTGATGGTCTGGTTGGCTGTGCCCAGCGGGTTTTTGGCAATGAGGGTGTAGTTGCCATTGTTGTAGTGCGTGGGCTTGTTGAAGAGCAGGCAGCCCTCGGAGACCTCACCCTCCTGGTAGTACTCCACGTGGATGATCTTGGACTCACGCAGCGGCTGCCCGTTGTGCAGCCAGTGCAGCGTAGGCGGGGGGTTGCCGCGCACCACAAACTCGATGCAGTGCTCCAGGCGCAGCTCCGGCTCCTCCAGGCTCACCACACGTGGGGGATCTGCCGGGACAGAGGCCAGCTGAAGCCTCCCGCCCCATGCCCTGAGCAGCCCTCCAGCACCTGGGATGTGAATGCCGATTCTTCCCTACCTGTTCTGAAAAGGCTAAGTGGAGCGGAGGCCCACCACCCCCCAACACAGGGGAAGAGACTCTGTCATAATCCAAGCCTCCTAGGTCCTCTTAGCTGGAGGGTCCCCTCTCAGGACCCTTCAGGGGCTTTACAAAAGGCCAATTCAGGAGTGCCCTGAGATGCTGCTGAGCTGGAGGTACACCAACACAACTCAACCAACTCCAAGGGACAGGGAAGCTGTCCTGGGCTTACTGGCCCAGGACTTACTTCTCAGTCCCACTCTGTAAGGTTCCTCCTGCTGCTGTTACTGAAAGCCCAGCCCACTTCTCTAGCTCAGCCCTAGCAACACCTCGGACGCTCCCTGGCTCCCACATCACTGGCCTCACACTGCACTCAGCTATCCCCCACAAGGGCGTGCACTCACAGTAGACAGTGAGGGCGACGCTGGCATTGCTCATGCCCACCACATTCTCTGCAATGCATGTCAGGGTGAAGCCATTGTCCTCACTCGTCACATTCACCAGCGTCAAGTTGATAGCATGGACATTGGTCCAGTTCAGATTTGTCTGAAAACACCAATGGAAAGACACAATCAAACAGTTCCTACCAGGACAGCTCCCCCACGTAACCCAAAAAACACCTTTAGGAACCCAAAGGGTAGCTGAGCACATGGCCAGGAGTCTTCCCAGTGAAAGCGCATCCCCAGGTACCGGACCCTTCCCGGGCAGCAGTTCAGATTGCCGTTGCATTAACCCTATGAGGTGGATGGCAGCACAGCACTGTGCCCATTTGATATATGAGAAAACAGAGGCACAGTGTAGCTGATAAAATTAAACTACTAGAAAATATTGCAGTTGGATGGAACACAAGTCTACGTTGTATATTCCTATGGTGACAGAACCACACGATTCCCCCCTTCTTTAAGAATAAAAAGTGATCAGTCCCCAACCCCTGATAGGACCCACACCTAGGTGCCTACCTGGTGGGTGTTGATGGACTGCAGCCCAGTGACTATCCAGTCCACGTCAGGCAGGGGCGACCCAGAACCATTGCAAGTGACGACAGCATTGTCACCCTCTCGTACAGTCAGGTTGACATGGCTCACGCTGATCTCAGGAAGGTCTGGGAGCCAGACAAGGCAGGTGAAAAGACAGGCAAACACTTACTACCCAAAGGAAGCTCTGTCCACTGGGCCGACAGTGACACTTCTTACCTTACCCAATAATGGCTGTAAGACCACCTGCTTGGGATCTTGGATGACCTCCCCAAATCCCAGAGGCTTCATACCACCTCCCCAGAGATATCAGAATTCAGACATGAAGCCCACACAGCTGGACCCTCCTGCATGACAGGGTAGGGCTGGGGCACCTGCTCCAGGAATGGGATTTGGCAGTAAAGCCCAATGGCATCATTCCACTTTGTAATCCAGTTCTCAAAATACTATTGTGTTCCAGACGCCCAGAGAATCTGCTATACATTCAGATTTCTGGGACACCCCACCCCCCAGATATTCTGATCTCAAAAGTCTGTGGGCTGGGCTCAGGAATCCACTTTTCTGAAAGCACCTGGGAGCTCCTGACACAGGAAGTCCAGAACCCACGCTTTGAGACACCCCCCCCATTCTGGTCTGGTTGACAGGTAACTCGGAGAGAAAGAGAAGCTGGTCTGGTGGGAAGGAGCACCTTTAAGTCCCACCTGCCTCCCTGATACCAGCCTCCCTACAGCTGGCTCACAGAGGGACAGAAAGGAACGAGGAGGGGAAAGGTGAGTCAGTCTGCACCAGACCACCAAGACCAGGGCATGTGGGAAGGAAGCTGCTCAAGTCCCGGCAGCACCTCGGGTGTCTGAGGGATGATGCCCCCCGGCAGCCACACACTCACCACACTGACTGATGTTCATGCGGAAGAGAGGGAGCTGTGAGCCGTCGGCGCTGATGCAGTACAGGTTCTGGGCGTTCAGCCTGGCCTCCCCCTGCTCCTGCCACAGCTGCATCCAGCGGATGTCACAGCTGCAGTTGAAGAAGTTCTGTTCCAATCTCCTGTGGGCGAGGAGAGAGAGGAAGGGAATCTCTGAACCGAAGAAGGCCCAGCCCCCTCCCAGGGCTGTGAGGCCAAGGGGGCCCCACCTGTCCATCAGGGATTAAGGAGAGATGGGGGTTAGCAAGGTTGTGAAAGAAGTAGAAAAAGACTTAAAAGTCCATATATTTTAGTTTTAAAACTAATAAGCTCATTAACAAAAAAAAAGAAAGAAAGAAATCCACTGCACATAAGACTCCTGGTGAAGGAACCCTTTTAAATATATCAATTGGGGATGCTCTGCCTCTGTACACCCTCCAGGGGATTATATCTCATTGCAAATCAAAATCAAAGCCCTATCTAATCTGCACCATTCTCCATCACCTCGCTGACCTCATCTCCTACCTCACCCCCTATTGCTAATCAGCCACACTGACCTTGATATCTGCAAGTTCACCTACAGGACTGGCTCATCCTCTCCCCAGGACCTTTGCAGTGCCCTGTCCCCTGTGCCTGCTGAGCTCTTCCCCAGCATATGGCTAAGCCTGGCTCCCTCGCTTCCTTAAGGACTCATATAGCCTTCTCTAATCGCCTCCTGTTAAAAAGCCACCAACCCCTGCCCTAACACTGCCTAGTCATTGCCTCACTATAACATATTCTTCTTTCGAGAATGTATCCCCACCAACATCACTTTAAATATTTATTTTATATGAAAGTTATGTTAACCAGCTTGATGAAGATGTTTCAAATTGTATATGAAACAGCACAATGTACCCCATGTTGGCATCAATGTACACAGAAATCAA
>CAUYQV010142803.1:0-10340 GCA_963574575.1 Galagoides demidoff
CAGCTACTTGGGAGGCGGAGGCAGGAGACTCGCTTGAGCCCAGGAGTTGGAGGTTGCTATGAGCTGTGATGCCATGGCACTCTACCCAGGGGGATAGCTTGAGGCTCCGTCTCAAAAAAAAAAAAAGAAAAGAAAAGAAAAGTAGGTCCAATTATAAACCAGGAAAAGGGAGTTACTCAATGCTAAATATGCTAAAATATACAATTATTTAAAGAATTAACTCCTTAATTTAACCACAAATATGTACATTTTGAAAGTGATGTCAATGTAGGCAGGGAGGTAAAGACTTACTGCAAGGAACTGAGATATAATTGGAGAAAGTAGATCTGATGACTATAGATGATTTATTGACAATATTTTTCTACAAAGGGGAGAGGATAGTACTGAAAATAGATGTGTCTTCAAAGAACACATGAGTAACAGATGGAAGTATAATACCAAGCAAATTGCTTAACTTCTCTGAGGTTATAAATCCTTAGCCTAATAAAACCCAAGTAAGGTTGTGAAATATTGTAAAGGGACTCAAAATTCTGTAAAACACTTTACAAATGGCACTAAAATTCTGCATTAAGTAATCGAAAATATAACTATACCATTTTGTCATGTGAAATATTTTTTTCAGGTATAAGAGTAAATATGAAAACTAGTGTACATTTGAATAGTTTATGTGAAACAATATGATTGTGAATTTTATCTATTTTTTTCTTTCTTTTTTGTGAGATAGAGCCTCAAGCTGTCACCCTGAGTAGATTGCTGTGGCATCACAGCTCACAGCAACCTCCAACTCCTCAAGTGATTCTCCTGTCTTGGCCTCCCAAATAGTTGGGACTACAGGCCCAGGCTGGATTCGAACCCGCCAGCTCAGGTGTATGTGGCTGGCGCCTTAGCTGCTTGAGCCACAGGTGTAGAGCCTCTATTTCTTATTTTACTAGTCACAGGTGGTATTTGTACTATCACTACATCACTTTAAAAAGTAGATTAGTGTATATGTAACATAATTGCAAAAAAAGGGCAGTGAGTTTTCAATTATGCAAAAATATCAAGAAAGTAAAACAGAAAAGCAAGTTGGTGCAATTGAAAATAGCTCCCTAGGGAAAGCCCAGGACTATATTATAGCAGCAAGTTTAATGATCTGAGAAAATACACATGTGATCTTTTAGTTATCATAACCAACTTTGTAGTTTCTCATGTTTTATATAAAAGAATAAACTGCATATTAAGTTAACCTCACTGTTAATCACACAACTAAAAACTAGACAATCTGTGCTGACTTTTTCATAAGAAATCATAATAACCAATACTAATCCTATTTTGTTTTTCTTCTTAATCACATTTTTATTTAGGTTGAATTATTTTTTTTACATCAGTTTGTTTTAATTCCTTGATATGAAATATTTCAGAGTCTTCAAAAAAGTCATATTTTTATCTAGGAGTCCAGTGACTGCTAATTCTATTTCTTCCTCCTACTTCATGATTTGCTATAATGCTGGTGACGTTGTGGTGACCAAAGCAACCAGATGTAACTGAATGCCCAAAGTTAATAGATCACATACTGATGAAACATCAAGAACATGTATTATTTAAATATCAAATTTCCTTTATTGAATAGTAGCATTTTATCTTTGTGGTATGTTCTACTAGTCATTTTAAATTTATGACATTTGGTGAAACACATAACCCCCATTAGAGACATCATAGTAAAATCCCTAAGTTAATCTCTCTGCAATATTACCTGTTTCAGCTTTGTGAATAAATTTGGTGCATATGTATTTTGAAGTCACTTTCCAACTGATTTACAGGTGGAGAAAGTTGTTATCAAAGAGTGCATTTGATTCTTTAGAACAGGTCTTCAGGAAGACACAACCTCTTACATCTGGGGAGAGAGTTATTCTTAGTGGTTATGTGTTTCACGCTTACTTTGGAAATGCTAGAAAGGCCTTAAGGTACCTGTAAGAGCTTCACACCGTAGATCTCAGTTACATTTAGAAAATCTGACAGTAGAGGCAGTAGCCTGCAAAAGAAAAATAAAAGCTAAGTTCAAGGTCATGTTCTTTGCACAGCCAGTAGTTGCAGTGTCAATATATATTGCAGTTACATTTTAACTAAAATAGCCATAGGTTCTCACATGGAAATTATCGTATTTAGTGCCTTCCAATCTTAACATCCATATTTCTGACATCCATATTTTTCCAATATAATAAAAATGGTTTAACACATGATTGTGTAAATAGATTTTATAATAAAATATTTTATTTATTAAGTGCTTATAATTTAATCTTTCTTTTGTAAGAGACATTGTGAGGAAGAAGGCAATGACCAATCAGGGAAATAAAAGTAAAGTATGATGTTGGAATAGGACCTTTCACAAATAATCAAAATATAAACTTTTATTAGAAGTATAGCTGGGTGGTGTCTGTGGCTCAAATGGGGAGGGCGCTGGCCCCTTATGCCAGAGGTGGTGGGTTCAAACCCAGCCCTGTCCCCCCAAAAGAAGTATAGCTGCCCAATTAAGAGAGAATCCTCATTAATTTCTGTCTCATCTTTAATACAGCTTAATGATTATCCAAATAATATCACTGATTACGATTTGTTCAAAATAGGCATAAGTATTGCCATGGGCTAAATTGTGTCCTTCCTAAAATCGATATACTGAAGTCCTACCCCAGGTGTCTCAGTATGTGATTGTATTTAAAGACAAAAATCTTTGATAGAAAAAATACTAAACTAAATATAGATAGATAGATATATGGACAGATATAATTCATGAATGGATTCATAAACTATGGCATTTGTATCCCATGGAATACTATTCAACCATTAAATAGATGGAAACTTTACATCTTTTGTATTAACTTGGATGGAATTAAACAACAGTCTCCTTAGTAAAGTATCACAAGAATGGAAAGGCAAATATCCAACATACTCAATACTAATATGAAAGCAGCAGATAAACAAATACACACTCACACAAGAGGAAAACACAATTAAACCCAACTGGGGGAGATGAGGGAAAAGGGAGGGGCGAGAGGACCATTGGTGTGCTATCACATAAAAGGCTACCTCCTGGGGGAGGGCCACTCTATAATTTGGACTTTCCTCAGCAAATGCAAACAATGTAACCCTCATATTAATCTAAAAAAAGCCAACAATTAGACTAGAATAAGGAAAAACTTAGTGACAGAATGAAAGTATCACTTTATGGGGTTATGAGGATAAAATGCAGAAATACTGTAAAGAGAATAGTGCCTGGTCCTCAGTAAGGACTCAAATATAAATTAGTAAGTATAATTATATGCATTACTTTAATTTTCAAGTTCACTTACTAAAACAGGTTTCAACAATTGAGAAGCATACGAATAAAGTTTATAACAATGATGTTCCTGAACTACTACTAGGTACATTCATGTTTTATCTTTTTTTTTTTTTTGTGATGGATCAATAAGCCATACCTTTTGAATCAGAAGGAAATCAATAACACATCTACACAATAAACTATACTTAATATAATACTGAATGACCAATATGAACACAGTCAAAACAGAGTCAGGCCACGAGATGGAGAGCCATGGATGACTGAGGTGTTATAGAGCAATGAACAAAAGCTGCGTCTATTCATGACGAGCACAGATATTACAAAAACAGACGCAAGAAGAGGCCATTGGTCATTGTTTTTGAAGCCACGTAAGTGGAAGTCCTGCCTGGGCAGCCTTGACAAGAGGCAAGTGGCAGTCCTAACGCTGTGTTATTGTCAGAATAATTCTACTGTGGGCCTTAGGTACCTAAGTAGAAAAATATCCTGTGTCATTCTCTCAGACTATGTGTAAGAAAACCAGAATCAAGGACACAGCTGTCAAGAAAAAAATATATATATGTTTGGGTTTAAATGAGGCATCTTATCTCCAGGATTTTCACAAAAAAATGAAAAATTTTAAAATTTAACTGTTGGTTTTGTTTCTCTGTTAAACATAGCTTCTCTGTTTTTTATAAAATACTTATCTGAAAAAAGAATATAAAGTTCATAAATAGACCATAGTTCTATGAAATATAATTTTTATGTAACATGAAAACATTACCAATCATGGAAAAGATAAAATATTTGTAAAATTATAGCAATGGAAAAATAATTGGTTATTTGGCAAAATATGTACATTTACATTTACATGTAAAAATATATTATTAAATGTATCCTAGTTTACTTATTGTAGTGTACATGCAGAAAGTGTGAAAAAAGAGTATACACATATTGAAAAAGAAAAAAAGTGGGCAGCGCCTGTGGCTCAAAGGAGTAGGGCACTGGCTCCATATGCCAGAGGTGGTGGGTTCAAACCCAGCCCCAGCCAAAAACTGCAAAAAAAAAAAAAAAAAAAAAAAAAAAACTGTATTAAAATTACAATACTTAATATATACTGCTAGTGTCTCTGGTAGTTGCAGATGTCAAATGGACTTAACTATTAAATTTTAATACAGATTTTTTTCCTTTCTTAAAATATGTATACTTTTTTGGCATTGTGTGTATAAATAAAATGAAAGATGCTAATAATCTAATAATTAATAAATAAATAATAATCCACGACCCTTGAATAAATACAGTTAAATTACTTTCCTGTCTGTCTCCCAGTCCTTGTTTGAATTTGAAATTTCTCTGTTTAAGGTAATATGCAAGGCATGCACCATTACAAAAACAAAAACAGAAAGAAGTAAGAAAATAATGTTTAAAAAAAGTTTAATGATTTTTAATCATTGCAAATTAGTTACTTTGTTTCTCTTCGGTATTAATCAGTAAATGTTTTTAATTTCTCAATAACTTAAATTATTCAAAATAGCCTGATGTCTAACCTTGAGGAAGTTTATTAACTTTCTGTGCCTTACTTTCCTGTTTTATAAATTCCATATTAAATGTATGTTGCATTGTCATTATTGATCAGGACAAGACCACAGTATGTATGGTAATAAGTACATCATGCCTGTCTCTTAAGTAATTGTCATAAATAAATTATACATATAAGAGCTGTTCCATACCGACTATACATGCTTTATCTTAAGCCATTACAAAATGGTGGTGGTCAGTGTGGCCTGTGGGGGTACATGAAATGGCATATGTAAAGCACTATGTAAAATTCAGACACAAGATTAGTGAAAGAAATTGTTTTATTGCTCTGATTTTTAAAAGGAATTCAAAATTAGAAATAATAATAATGTGATGCTAACTTATGTGTTAATCACCATTTATTAAAAGTGAAGAAAACCATTTAAATAATATTTTTCACACTCATCTTAATGGTATTAAATTTTGTTCTTCAGAAGTAGTAGTACAGTCCTGACCTAATGATGTCTTTGAAACATAACATCAGAAAAGATTTTAGACCCTTTGAGCCAGAGTCCTTGGTGGCCAAGATTAGTCTTAGAATTGCTACAGCCACACTTATTTAAATGTGTCAACAGAGTGCCTTCATATGGAGCTAAGCACTTAATTTTGGAACCAGAACAAATAGGGGGGATTCCTACTCTCAGTTCAAGATTCAGTCTGAAAGAGTTTAAATGACTTGCCAAAGTAAACCAGAACATTTTATGAGATAAGGAGTTAAATACTTAACTGAATAATGAAAAAAAAAAAAAAACTTGCAAACTTTAGCTTAGGACTTTTAGACATATGAAATTTTAGAGATGAGACGGAGCAACTAGAATAATGATCTTCATTAAAAATATCTGAGTTGCTGTAGGGAGTCTGAGGAGAGTGTGTATATATAGACACACACACATATATATAAATGATACAGTTTCATATAAATTATCCAGTAAAAACTTTACAGTTTGTTTAATAAAAATACTTAGTAAAACACAGTATTTTCAAAAATGACTTATAAAATTATGTTATCTTTAATCCTACTTTAACATTTGCTAAACATATTTTCAATATTTAGTAGTCAGTGAATTTATAATGCACCAAATTACCTAAAAAATAATGTACTATAACTATTATGTCACAGCTTAAAAATGGGGTTAATATTAAGTGTAGGCCTAACGTTAATATTTGTCCACTTTCTCAATCATATTAAAATAGCTAACATAGATTTAGAACTAACTATGTACAGGTTTGTCCAACCTGTGGCCCATGAGTCACGTGCAGATTTTGCGAGTTTTGCGTATCTGTGGTGGCGTGGCAACTATCATGAAAATTAAGCACGACTTTTTTCTGATCATCAACTTTTAGTGTTTGTGTATTTGTGTATTTAAGATATAGCCTCAGGAAAAAAACTTCTTCCATTGAAACAGAGACAAGCCAAAAGATTTAACCTCTGGACATTGGGTTAAACATATTTTGGTTTTGTCTTATTTAATCATCTACAATCCTATAATTTCAGTATTGGTGTGTCCCTTTACTATGTACTATTAAGTTATCAACATTTCTAGAATCATACAGCTACTGCTGAGATGCAGAATAATACAAAAGTATTTTTGAAGCACCTAACATGCTAATTACTTCGCCTTCTTTAACATTCGTAAACCTATACACAATGTATGACTATTTCTTACGAGAATGTTGAATATAAATTGAGGACTTTAAATTCCAATATACTCACTAGATCATCTTTTCCTAATCAATTAGGTGTTACCTTATCTTCCATGTGTAAAGAGATTTGATATGGAGAAAAACTACATTTATAAACGAATAGTTGTCAGAGGCCCTGTGGCTCTGTGCCTTCTAGCTCCAACCAAAGGCTGCGTGGCTTTGGCTTTGGGCTGGAGAGGAGGAAGAAGTCAGGGCCGGAGCATGCCGTGCAGCTCTACCGTGGGCAGCTCCTATGGGAGGGCGCCACAGGCCGCTGGCACTTGGTAACTGCTACAAAGACCTTCAGGCGGCAGCGGCAGGCCCAGCAGCAGGCCCAGCAGCAGGTCAAGGCGGCCCACAGCCTCCACCCGGCTGCCCTTGCTACGCTCTGAAACAGAAGGTGCTGGGGCCGAGGTGGGAATCTCAGCCTCCAGCCCCAGTCACACCCAGCAGGAGAGTGACAATTGAGGGTCCCCTTCTTGACCAAGCTGTTGCTGGTGCTGGGGACGCCTGGAAACCAAGAGGCCGCGAGTTCCTCAGCCTCAGGGAGCCCTGGGCAGTCTGGCCACAGGAGACCCCCACCTCCAGGAGCTTGCTGAAGCTCCCGCTCAGGCTGCACCTGGTCCTCCGGCCTGGGCTCCTCTTGGCTCAGCTCCAGCCACCCGTGCAGGCTGCTGGCTTGCGGCTGACGGGAGTTTCTAGCTGGTGGCCTGCTAGTGCTGTAACTGCTGCTGGATCCCCTCAAGCTCGGCCTTCAGGTCCGCCCAGCCCTCAGCTTCAGAGCCAGGCCCAGGCCCAGGTGTAGACCCGGTCCTGGTGTCCGTAAAATCCCCAGGGAGAACCAGATGGGGGTCAGAAACAAAGGCCAAAGACTGGGGTGGCCTGGGAATGTTGGCTGGGCTGACACCCCGCCTGCGGTTTCGGCCCCATGGGGCATGAAGGAGGAAGGAGGTAGTAGCAGCAGCTCTGGGCCTGTACTTGCAGGGGGAGGAGGGAGGAGCTTTGGGTCAGGGGCACTTGACGTGGCCCCAGACAGGAGACTGCTTGGGCCAGGTGCTTTAGAGGCCTCTGTCCGTCCGGACAGCCCTCGTCAGTGAAGGGCCTGCTGCTTTGGTCATACTTTGGCCACACTCTTGCAGCTTCTCACCCTCCTGCCTCCCAAGGGTGCCACGCCTGAGGGACCACAGGCTTAGCACGGACTCCAGCAGGAAGTGTGGGTGCTGCTGCCGCTTCCTGGCTAAGTGGGCAGCAAGCTCCTGGAGGAGGGGCTCTCCTGTGGCCAGGCTGCCCAGGGCTCCTTGAGGCTGAGGAGCTCCGGGCCTCTTGGTTTCCAGGGAGCATCAGCAACAGCTTGGCCTAGAACGGGACGACAACTCAGTTGTCTTGTCCTTTAGGTGCGCTGTAATTCTATTAGAGTGATGTGGCACTATCATTTAAGCCGCGGTTAAGAATCCTATAATACAATAATAACGTTTTGTTTCTGAATATATATGCCCTTTTACAGAAGATGGCTACAAACAGTATAGTAACAATAAAATACAATTATTAATAGAATGGAAATTTTGTCTGTTTTTCTCCATTCCTTTCCTCAACGAGAAAGATAAATGATAATGAAGCTTCCAGTGCAACTGCCACTTCTTCCCTGGAGACAAGTTTTTTAGTACCTGTCTTCCAATTTTTACAGTCGAAAAATATGGAGATGTCATAGGGGAATTTACAACAACAGAAAAGAAGTATGTCTACCATGTATAGTTGTTTGTGTAAATATATAAATATGTCCTTTATTATTTAAGATGCAGAAAAATAAACATAGATATTGTATGTGCTCACTTCTTATCTCAAAGCAAGAATGTACTAACTAAGCTCTAGTGTTCCTAAGCTCAGGTGAGAAAAATGATGTTCACAAAACGGAAAGGCGAGCTTGATTACATACTAAGTTCCCTTTAATTTCTACAGTGGTAAACATTCTTTCAGTACATTCAAGGACTAAATCAAGAGCCTTTGAACCTTTGAAGAAACATGGACAGGTAGGTATGGGGGGTGTGTGTGTTGCTCTCATTGGAGATATATTTGTAAATGTCTACACATATATGCAATGAGAGATGAGCTGCAATCTTTCTTTGCTGATGTAGGTCAAGATTCATAAGTGAGCTTACTAGGTAACAGTGGAAACAAGAAATTTTTTGAATAAGAATCATTTGCCATTGGAAGATCAGCTTGCCCTACCTTTGTGATTTAAGGAAAGTTATGCATTTTGAGAGGGATTCTTCATTACCTGGCATTGGTGTCATTCTGTTCAAAAATACTGTAGATAGTAGAATTTGTAAAAAAAAATAGCTTGCATTTCTCCTGAATCATAGAGGTCACTTTAGGAAGAGATAAAGCTACTTAACTCATTTCAACATTATAGGTATAAAACATTTTCAGATATTACTATCTGCATTGGTTTGTTTCAATGACAGTTTCATAAAAAAAAAAAAAAGCAGTGCCCAAGGGCTTCTATATAGGTTTCAGTAATTTTAGCAAATATTTGACATTTTAAAAGATATGCTTTGCTAAACTCTAAAGGCATGTTTTAACAGCACATTCTAGAATTGCCATAATTATGAGGTTTGTGGAATTCTAATATAAATCTTACTTGGCAGCATCTTATTTTTCGAGAGATGAAAATGTGTTCCTGGGTAAAATACACATAGGAAGAAGCAAATTAAAAAAATGTTTCCATGTAAATGACATATTTGGGTGAGGCATAGTAGCTCACTCCTATAATCCTAGCAATCTGGGAGGCTGAGGCAGGTGGATTGCTTAAGCTCAGGAGTTCTAGGCTATTCTGAGCTAGAGCAATACCCTGTCTCTATTAAAAATGGAAAAACTAGCCAGGTATTGTGGCAGGCCCTTGTAGTCCCAGTCACTTGGGAGCCTGAAGCAAGAGGATTTCTCATTCCCAAAAGTTTGAGGTTGCTGTGAGCTATGATGCTATAGCACTCTACTGAGAGTGACAGAGTAAGACTCTCCCAAAAAAAAGAAAAAAAAATATTTAAACAAATCTTACATAAGGTGGCCCATTGTCAAACCTTCAAAGTGAAAAGAACTTGACAAAATACTAGCAATTGTAAATTCCTATTTATCTACTAAACTTCAAGGGAATAAATTTGGTGGCCAGTAAAGGACTGATTTATTTAGCAAGTTGTCTAATGTAAGCAACTTTATGTCAAAGATTCATGGATCTTTCTAGAACTGGAAAGTATAAATTGAGTACAACAAGTTGAAGTCAGATAGTGGTGATATCTGAGAGTTTAGAGTAGCGTTCACAGATAACATGATTTAAAGGAAATAGCACTAAGGAAATTAAAACAGGTAATGCTTTGTTTGGCCCATGGCTTGATCTTTTCCTTAAGAAGTTTTAAAATTGTTGGTTTTGATTTCTTCTCATAGTCTATATCTGAGAGAAAGAACTGTATTTATTAAAAATATGTCATTCTCTTTATTTTTTTAATTGTTTGGGGTTCATTAAGGGTACAAAGAATAAGGCTACACTGATTGAATGTATTAGGTAAAGTCCTTTTTATAATTGTGTCCCACTCCTAAGAGGTGTGCCATACGCTGTGCGCCCCCCATGGGGTCACACATCCTCTGCTCTCATTGATCCCTCATTCCCTCATCCCTACCTTGAATTTATTTGTTTTTTTTCTCTTATGTGGGTATGTATTAAATCGTTTACTGCCTTCATATTAAAATTGAGTACATTGGATTCTTGCTTCTCCATTCTTCTGATACTTTACCAAGAAGA
>CAUYQV010142804.1:0-33357 GCA_963574575.1 Galagoides demidoff
TTGCCTGTAGTCCCAGCTATTTGGGAGGCTGAGGCAAGAGAATGGCTTAAGCCCAGGAGTTGAAGGTTGCTGTGAGCTGTGACGCCACAGCACTCTACCAAGGCCAATAAAGTGAGACTCTGTGTTGACCAAAAAAAAAAATTTTACAGCTTGCTTTGGTAGGAGGCCACATCCCTTTCTACAGAGCAGAGATCTTCTATCTATCTTTTTTTTTTTTTTGTCGAGACAGAATCCCACCCTATGCCCTTGAGCAGAGTGCAGTGGCGTTGTAGGTCACTGCAACCTCAGACTCAGGCTGTGGGCACCCTGCTGCCTCAGCCTCCGGAAGCCACTAGGGTTACATGCACTCACCGCCAGTGCCCAGCTGGGTTTTTCCATTTTTTTTAATGAGTTGGGGTCTCACTCTTACTCAGGTGAATCTCGAACTCCTGAGCTCAAGCAATTCTCCCTCCTCGGCCTCCCACAGTGCTGGGATTACAGGCGTGAGCCACTGTGCCCAGCTAGTTTTTGTTTTTTTTATGTTAAGATTTTATTAGGTTTTTATGGCAGCTTCTTTTATAAATGAATACTTTGTGGTCTCTACTCTAGATGAAGGATTTAAACACTGAGAATCATCTGCAATTCAGTTTCTAGTGGGTGGGAATGTGGGCTGTGTCTCCTATTGACATTTTTTTCTCCCTCTCAGGTGAGGGCATCTCCTGACTTGAACCCGGTGTCCCTCTCCCCACCCACATTTGCTTCTCCCTGTGGAATGAAAAGGAAGGGAAACAAGGTGTTAGTCCTTTGTTCCGTTTTCAGCTCTGAGCAGGAGCACAGGGCCCTTCATCCTCAAAGACACTGTCCTTGGTGATGGTGACAGACTGGGCAGGCTGTGAGCCTGTGTGTCTCTCCTCTGCCCGCAGGGACACTGAGATCGATGACCTGAAGACGCAGCTGTCACGTATGCAGGAGGATTGGATTGAGGAGGAGTGCCACCGTGTGGAGGCCCAGCTGGCCTTGAAGGAGGCCCGCAAAGAGATCAAGCAGCTCAAGCAGGTCATTGACACTGTCAAGAACAACCTGATTGACAAGGACAAGGGGCTGCAGAAGTACTTTGTGGATATCAACATCCAGAACAAGAAGCTGGAGACGCTGCTGCACAGCATGGAGGTGGCCCAGAATGGCATAGCCAAGGAGGATGGCACTGGGGAGTCGGCTGGTGGGTCCCCCGCCCGATCCCTCACCCGAAGTTCCACCTATACCAAGCTGAGTGACCCAGCTGTCTGCGGTGACCGCCAGCCTGGTGACCCCACCAATTCATCTGCTGAGGATGGAGCTGACAGTGGCTATGTGGCAGCTGATGACACACTGAGCAGGACGGATGCACTGGAGGCCAGCAGCCTGCTGTCATCAGGGGTGGACTGCGGCCCTGAGGAGGCCTCACTGCACAGCTCCTTTGGTCCAGGCCCCCGCTTTCCCGCCAGCAACACCTATGAGAAGCTCCTGTGTGGCATGGAGGCTGGGGTGCAGGCCAGCTGCATGCAGGAGCGGGCCATCCAGACAGACTTCGTGCAGTACCAGCCTGACCTGGACACCATCCTGGAGAAAGTGACCCAGGCCCAGGTCTATGGGACAGTCCCTGAGTCAGGGGACAGACACCCAGAGCCAGACCCTCACCCTTCCGGACCCAGAGACCCCAACTCAGCCGTGGTGGTGACAGTGGGTGATGAGCTTGATGCCCCGGAGCCCATCACCCACGGACCCACCCCACAGCAGCCTGGTGCCAACCCCAACCCTGGGCAGTCCGTGAGCGTGGTGTGCCCCTTGGAGGAGGAGGAAGAGGCAGCTGCAGCTGAGAAGGAGCCCAAGAGCTACTGGAGCCGCCACTACATTGTGGATCTGCTGGCCGTGGTGGTGCCAGCTGTGCCCACGGTGGCCTGGCTTTGCCGCTCGCAGCGGCGCCAGGGCCAGCCCATCTATAACATCAGCTCCCTGCTGCGGGGCTGCTGCACCGTGGCCTTGCACTCCATCCGCAGGATCAGCTGCCGCTCGCTGAGCCAGGCTGGCCCGAGCTCAGCAGGTGGCAGCTCCCAGCTCTGAGGAGGCCCTCCCAGGCAGCAGCTCCTGTGGCCTGACCACTGATTGTAGGGATGCTGTTCTCCCATCATCTGTCCCCATGAAGTATCATCTTATTTAGTTATGGGTGTGGAATTGTTTGTTTGTGTTTTGTTTTTGTTTTTGTTTTTCAGGATGTTTAACAGTGTCAGGGCAGGAGTAGGGGTTGGGGAAAGGCATTCCAAAACTTCAGAGAGAAGGGAGACCAAAGGCAGGTGGTATGCCAACTGGACAAACCACAGAGAGGAGAAGGTGAGGGTCCTCAGCCTAGTCCCTCTGTTCACCTGGCCCCGGCTCAGGAAGTCTCTGGCTGTGTTCATCTAGGGAAGCTGGGCTTGCCTTGCCCTGCCTACCAGAGCCCCCCTATCCTGTCTAGGGCCCTGTTCACCCCATGCCTTCTCTTCTTAGTTACCTTGCCCTCAGCCCAGGCTTCTGGGCCAGTATTATCTCCTCAGCTGGAGGCAGCTATGGCCCAAAGTGCAGATCACTGACCCCAGGACTCAGAGCAGGGTCTGGACCACTGCGCCTGGGCTGGAGCTCCACCCTCCCCAGACTGCTCCCACCTTGAGATTCAGAACCACAGTCAAGGCTGCAGGCTGGAGGAAAGATAGCACTGGGGCATGAGGTGGCAGAGGGCAGTGTGGGTTCTGTGTCTGTCTGTTCATCCCAAGCTGTCCTTGTAATCTACTTCCTCTTGGCACTGCTGGGTGTGTCAGGTCATTCTTTTCATGAGAGAGCTAAGCCCGGCAAGCTCAGTACTGGGGACTGTTTCCCTGAGCCCCACCACATAAGGAGAAGGCAGGGGTAGGGAACCCAGAAGGCTCCAGCTTTCTGAGGTCAGGCCATCTCCTGTCTCATCTGCAGTCTGGGAGGTAGAGGAGGACCCAGGAATCCTCAGCCTGTGGGAAAAGCCACAGGCCATGACTGCCCCTGCTTGCCCTAAATTTCTCTGGGGGCCTCAGGCCCAACTTCTGCTTTGCACTATGTTCACTTGGGGCTTGGTTCTCAGCCATTTCAGGGGTTCCAGTGAGGTGGCCACTTGCTTTCTGGGATGAGAGTTCCTACATCTTAGACCTATCTGCCTCCAGAGGAGGGCGGGGATTCTGACAGGGGAATCCCCAGACAGGGTATTGAAGCCATGATGTTCTTCTAGGCCAAAGCAGGGTGCCCTGGGATGTGCTTCCCAGGCAGGGGTGTGGCAGGGCGGGCAGGTACCCTGCAGCCTCCCCGCTCCCAGCCCAAAGCCGGTCACCCTGGGAAGGCTCACTATCCCCTACTCCTTCCCTGGGACCACATCTGAGTCCCCCAGCCAAGCTGCTGACATTTTTATTACAATACTGTTTTACAAAGTAAACTCACTTCTCTTCCTCTGTAGGGGCTATACGCATCTGGCCATCCCACCCACTCTTCAGGGGTTATACCCTTTAGGGGGTTTGGTGGGACCCTGTGTCTTATTCAGCCCTCTGGTCTAAGGGCCACTCTGGTTCTCTGCCAAGGTCGCTTGCCCTCACCCCCAATGCTCTAGCAGCCATTGCCTGACCCCTGGGCTCTGCCCTTCTGCTCTGTGCCCTTCAGTCCAGGGCACCTGCATGCACTGGAAGTGGGCACCCAGCCCAGCCACGGGGGCAAGAGGCCCCTCTGCCTCGCGCTTTGTGCCTCCAAAGCTCCCCCCACCTCTGTTGGGGCCTCAGACCAGCCATCCTTTGTGAAGCACCCCCAACCCCAGCCGAACCAAACCCAAATGCCTGGGGCCTGGCTGGGGCTGCCCCCACAGGACACTGGGCTCACAGCACGGAGGGGGACAGTGGACAAAACCAATCCAAAGCCAAGCCGGGACTGACCACGGACCCAGCCTCTTGTGCCGTGTACTCATGGAGCTGCGTAGTGTCTCCTTAGAAATAGTCCAAGCTTTGCTGAGAAAATAAATGTATGAACTATATTTGACAACATAAAATCTATATATTTTTCACCACTGGAATTTAGTCAAGCTTTGTAGCCCCTCTGCTCCTGTCGTCCATGTCTTGCATTTGTGGCCTTCCTGTTGTGTCTTGTATTTGGTGGACATGGGAAGGGCGGGGGCCCTAGTCTAGTCTGTCCCTGCTGCTGGAGAAGCCACCTGGGCAAGGGTGGGCTGTGGTTGGGCCCAAGGCCTGTGCAGGGGGCGAGTGGGCCTGGATGTTGCCCTCTACTCCTGCTGGCCCCAGATCTGCCTATGTGGCTCTCCAGGGGCCCGTAGCCCACAGCGTGGAGGATTTTCTCTTTTGGGGTTCCCTGGGGCTTCCGATGGGCTTTTCTTCTTGACAGTGGAAGAAACAGCTCGCTGGACAGGCCCTGCGACCACGCTGGCCAATGGCCCTGGCCCGGCTCTTGAGTGAGTGCTCGTGTGTGTGCTCAGTATCCTGCATCTATGCAAAGGTGTGGGCTGCCTGTGTGGCCCCAGGGGGGGGAGGCACGGCAGCCTGCTGGCTCAGGCTCCAAGCCCTGATGAGGCAGGGCACTGAATGTGGGCTGGGGGGGAGGCTGGAGCCTGGGGTGTGTGTCCTCCAAAGCTCCCTTCTTCCCTCCTGCTTAATACCTCCTCCTGCTGGGCTGACCTTTCCTCCTGCCCTCTGCTTTTGAAGCAGAAATCTTTGGGGCCTCCTCCCTAGCCTCTGGCCGGAACTGATTAAGTCCTGAGAAATATATCCCCAGGAACCACCTTCTGAAACTGCTGGTCTCTTGGATGGAGTCCAGTGGCCAGAAGCGGGTTCTTCTGAGTTCTAACGCTCAGGTCAGAGCAGCCCTGCTGCCCCTCTGGTCTGGGTTCTGGCAGGAATTGGGAGTTGGGGCCCAAACTTCTGTACAGAGAGCTGGCCTTGAGCAGAGTTTATTACAAATATCTCCTAAAGGGATAACTTAGCTTTTCACTGAAACACCCTTCCCCACTGCCACTAGCACAGGGGTATCTCACAGCACTCTGGGGAGGGGTCGGGCAAAAAAAAGTTCCGGGGCCTCTGCCCAGTCAACTCACAACCCCTCTCTGATCTGAGGGATGGTGCAAACTGGTCACAGTGCACTCACATATTAGGCCATCCCCTTGACAGGGGATTCAGGGGAAGCGGGAAGAGGGGAGGTAGGGAGGGATCTGCACTCTTGTCTCCTTTGTCCTTTGTTCAGACAGAGTTGTACCTGCAGCAGTCAGCTCTGAATTAAAGCATGAAAACACACAGAGACCCTTGGCCTGTTTTCTTTATACTGTGTTGTTTTTCTAACGGGGGTGATAAGGGGCTCACACTGTCCACCCCAGCATGGGTCATAACACTCATGTGGGGAGAAGCCAAGCGGGCAGTGATCTCTCACGCAGAGAGAAGCAAGGAGCTGTGTGCTGGCTCAGCCCACCAGGCTCTGCTATGTGTGTATGTGGGGCACTCCACTGCCCTTCTGGGGTCAGGCACAGGGTCTGGAACCACCTCTCCCCACCCCCAGGTGTCAGACCCCACTAGGCCCTGTAAGTACATCGAATTTCATCCTCTCCAACACCCCTTGAAGTGGGTTCTCCTGCCCACCTTGCTGATGCAGAAGCAGCCACAATTATGTAGTGGGGTTCCTTAAAGTCAGGGCCCCCTCCATCAGCCCCACTTGTCCTACTGTCCGATGTTGTCGTCCCTGCCCCAGGCTGTCGGGCAGCATGGGATGGAGGTATAGCCACAGCACAGCTCTCAGAGTTGATGTGTAGAAAAGGCCTTGGTCTCACCACTGTTTAAAAGAAATCCAGCCTTCTCATGTCATAGGGCCACCGAGGATTCCAGAATTTTCAATTCCTTTGAGGTTTTGCTTAAAGTCAAATTTTTATTCAAAAGACAGTAAAGGGTCATAACTTTATATAGTCTGTGACAAAGAGCAAGTGACAAAGTTCTCAGAACTTTCTGTTCTCTTAAAATATGCAATGTTTTCCTGCTACAGGCAAAGTCTTGAAAGGGACCCAGTTGAAACTTTGAGAAGTATTTAGCCCACCTGCCTTTGTGCCCAGCATTTAAACCAGCACAAAGACTCTACTGCCTGTAGGCCCTGCCTGAGCCTCAGCCCAGCTACGGGTCTAAGGTTCTCAGGGGACCTGTGTATAGATGAAAGACCTTGTCATCCAATGTCCACCCACCTGGAACATGTGCCCTCAAGACACCCTGACCTCAGATCAGCAGGCCAGCTGCCCTCTTGTGGGAGGGCCCATGCTGCACTCCTGTGACTTCAGACATCTGGGATGGAGTGGTCCATGGTATGGTGGAGCAGGGTCGGGGACAACCTGGGAACAGCAACAACAGTGGCCAAAACTTCCAGCTGCTTCTCCGTGCAAGTCCCCTTCCCCTGCCCCAAGCCTGTGCATCCCTACGTGGGTCTTCACTTCTAGTTCTAAGATTCAAGTCACCTGAAGCCACTAGCTACCTTGGAGGGAGGGGGGAAAGGGGGAAGATGGGCCAGGCTGGGCCTGTGCCCTGTGTCAGCACTGAGGGAGTGCTGGGCCCAGGTATGTCTCAGGAGAGGGAGAAGGGTTGGGGGAGACTTACTTCTTGACCATGTGCTCATAGATGACAATGGGGATGATAGTCAGGGTGATGACGTTCCCAGCTGTGGCCAAAATTTCCATGATCTCTTTATCCTGAGGGGGAGGTAAGTGAGCAGTCACCCTGGGGACTAGGGATTGGGAGCAACTTTGTAGGCCCCTCTGTGGGACACTACTGACACCTGGCCACAGGGGCAGGGCTGCCTATCAGGAGAGGGCAGACATCCAGGGGTGGTCTTGCCTGAGTGAAGTCATGCATCTCCCACCTAAGCATCTCCTTAGTCCAATGAGCACCAATCACTACCCTCACCTTAAAGGCCAGCTGTGTGGGCCTGACTGACATATCATAGCCTCATACGAGTGATTCTCCTTGGAGACAAGGGTTCCCAGAGACACAAGCCTACATTTTCTATCCCATCACCCAGGCCACAGTCACACTTGGGTTCTGGCTCCAAAGCACAAAGAGAATAACAATCCAGTGGAGGCAGGCACACCCACCCACCTTCCGGCTCCTGCTGGCTGCCAGCCTGAGCCAGGGCTGCAAAGGTCGTCTTCCTCGTACATCTGGTTGACTGATAGGAAGAAAAAACCCTGTGGGCACCACTTAGATCATGGAGAGAATATAAGACTACATCTCTAGAAGGTCCAAACACTAAAGCTATGGCCATAGAAGAGCCTCAGACCCTTACTCAGAGCTTAGTGATCTTTACTTTACACATCCATGAAACATGATCACAGGTTTCCTTAGTTGTTCCAGAATAAATGGGAGAAGATGTGATAGACAGGACTAATGATGGCCACAGGTGGAAATACACAAACTTTGGAAAGATAAATGAGCCCAGGAGGCATAGCTGTCTGTAGTCATTCAGCAAAATGGCAACCCCCTCCTTAAGAACTTCACAACCCCACTGTTCTATAGAGCAACTGTTAGTTCATGGTGATGCCTTGGGCCATCAGTAAGGATGTGAGAATCACATCTTAGAACAACTGTTCTTCGGAATAGTTAAGATCAAAGAACCGAAATGCTTTGGAGGGAGTGAGCTCACTCATCTCTAAAGATTCCAGACACTCAAAATTGGTATCACTGTTCTCAGCTTTTTAAGTTACATGTACAATAATACATTGCCCTTGAATTGTCATGTCTGATCCCAGAGGAAAGGGAGAGAAAGCAGCAGGAGGGATCTTAGACAAATGTGAGAGGAATTTCCTGATCACAACAATCAGGAGCCACCAGAAGAAGCCTCTGGGAAGGTGGAGGGTCGTCAAGCACAAGCAGACATGTGGCAGGAATGGCGAATGGCATGGTGACGACAGACAGCTGGTGTGAAAGACTATCTGCCACCACCCAGGCCACATCTGCACAGGGGACCTGCCCTGTGAGCGCCAACACTCTGATTGCAGGAGGAAGGGTCTCTCGCCCTACATCACAGCTCAGATGGAGGGGCACTCTTGGCCCAAGAGGCATCACATCAGGACAAAGCTACTTTCATTTGTTTGGGAACCAATTCCCCCCAAATACCAACCCCTCATTCCATCCACAGATCCTAGACTACTTGCTCCTTCTTGTTTGCTAAAGATAAGACTCACCACACATACTCCCTTGAAAACTGAATAGTGGTCAGAAATGGATTTCTGAATGACAATTTTCTACAATACTCCTATTACTGAACTTGATCCAGTATGCAAATGGAAGAGCCACAGAGAATAAGGAGGCATCCATACAAACAGAAGCCACCAGGGTGTCCTGTCCTCAACATGTCATCATAGCTCTCATTTTGTCATACTTCTTGCTTCAAGCAATAGTTAATGTTTATTGAGCACTTACCACATGCACCATGCTTGGAGCTTTCTAGACATATCATCTTACTAAACCCTCATGGCAACCTTAGGATAAGGAAGCTGATTGCAGGCACGGGCTGCAATTGTCCTCAGACCTGAACCTGCCCACCACCACCACCCAGCAATCCCCCCAGGCCTTGGCGCGCCCCGCCTACCTTCAGCCCGATGACGTTCTGCCCATTCACCTCACACAGGCAGTGGTTGGTGAGGAGCCCGTTGCGGGCCGCAGAGCTGCCTTTGACCACAGAGACAACCTTCCCCTTCTTGATGATAAAGCCGACATGGCCTGTGCTGTCCTTGTGCATAGTGACAATCCGCTGGAATGGCCTGGCAGGGAGTGATAGTGAGCTAGCTTAGGGACATGGCTGGGGTCAGACAGAGGGGCTCCTCGGGCCAGGTACTTACCTGTCCCGAACAATCATAACGATCTTCTCAGCTGACGCCTTCTTCACAGCCCGATGGGCTTTGTCTGTGCTCCATCCGGCACAGTCACGCCCATCAATCTGCAAAATCTGGTCCCCAAAGCGCAGGCCCACGAGGGACGCGGGGGTGTTGGCCTGGACCAACTGCACAAAGAGCCCCTGGGGGGAGACCAATCCCCAGAGTCAGCGTCCTTGCCTACCCTGAGCCCAAATCCCTTCTCCAAGCTGTTGTTTTCCCCTGATACTCTGGGAGCCTACAGCTGTGCACGGCAGGTGCCATGGTTGCCCCATTTTCTAGGCCACACAGCTAGGAAGACAGTGAGTCAAGGTTTCAGCCCTGGCAGAGGCTGCACCCCTCTGCTGTGCCTCCTCTCACAAAGACACGGGGCTTCTGGGCTCTTCCTGGGGTGCCACATCCCAGCCAGGTGAGGAGCAGGTTGGGGGCAGGTGGGAAGGGGCAGCTCTCAGAGACAGGAGCCGGGAGGGGGCAGCAGAGAGTCCCCCTGCAACCAAGCACCAGCCCTGGGGGTTGTGGGGAGGAGAGATTGAGAGGGAAAGCCTGCCTTAGGGGTGCGGATGCCTGCTGTCCCTTCTCTGGCTGGTGAAGGAGTGGGTATAGCTGGGGCTCCTCTTCCCCTGCGGCCCCTGCCCACCTGGTCGATGGCCCGCAGCCGCAGCCCGGTCTTGCCGCGCTCGTCCTTGCACAGGTGGATCTCGCGCACCCCGGGCTTGATCTCAGCACGCCGCACGCCCAGGTTGTTCCCAGACACTGGTGCCACCACCTGACCTGGCCAGGGGCCCGAACCCGCGGTCTGCAAACACCAGCGGAGTAGGGAATCAGCCAGGCTCCTCAGACCCTGTGCCTCAAGGGGTCGCTGGGGTGGGGGAAGGGATGGGGAATGGAGGATGAACTGGTCCCGAGACCCACAGGGTGCCCCTAGACCGCACACTTCTACTCACGGACTGAGAGAGGATGTGGCTCCATGAAGCCACTAGGGGGCGTCAAAGTCCGCGCCCCTAAAAGCCAGGGGCATGGGGAGAGGAGGTGGGGGTGCCGGAAGGGGACCCTCATTTTGATATCAGGAAAAGACTCTTTTAAAATCCACGTAAAGTAGAAATAAAAATTCACAGCAAATAGAGCGTAATGGGGTATAAAAGGGCTCGCTTTGATTTTTGTCTTGAAAAAAAATTAAGCCAAAAGTATAAAAATTAATGAATGCTTCCCCTTAAGATGCAGTAAAAGGTGACGATGCTCACTCTCACCGCTACTGTTAGCACAGTACTGGAGAATCTAGCCGGCGCAATGAGGCAAGAAAATGGAAAAAAAGGCATACTGATCAGAAAAGAAAAAATATAATTGTTCCGATTTATAGATGACAGGATGGTCTCCTAAAAAAATCCCAAGAAATCTACAAATAAACTCCTAGACCTAATAAATGAGTTCAGTAAAGTCATAGGAAATAAAACCAACATACAAAAATCAATTGTATCTCTACATACCAACAATGAACATGTGGAAACTGAAATTAAAAATACCATTTACATAATGAGAGAAGCCCAAGTGTCCATTGATCCACAAATGGATCAATAAATTGTGGTATATGTACACCATGGAATACTATGCAGCCATAAAGAAAGATGGAGACTTTACATTCTTCATGTTTACATGGATGGAGCTGGGAAATGGTCTTCTTAGCAAAGTATCACAAGAACGGGGGAAAAAGTATCCAATGTACACAGCCCTATTATGAAACTAATTTATAGCTTTCATATGAAAGGTATAACCTAATTATAGCCTAAGAATATGGGGGGGAGGGAGAAGGAAGGGGAGATGGGTGAAGGGAGGGTAATTGGAAGGATTGCTTCTATGGTTTATCTTACAAGGGTACAAGTGAATCTTTCTAAGAGTAGAATATAATTGTCTTAACACAATAACTAAGAAAATGACATAAAGGCTATGTTAACCAGTTTGATGAAAATATTTCAAATTGTATATGAAATCACCACACTGTACCCCATGATTGCATTAATGTACACAGCTATCATTTAATAAAAAAAAATTAAAAATACCATTTACAATCACTCAAAAAAAGGGAAATACTTAGATGTAAATCTAACAAAACATCTATAAAAATTGTATGCTGGAAATGACAAAATACTAGATAAAAGACATCAAAGAAGAACTAAATAAATTAAAGATCTTCTGTATTCATAGATTGAAAGAACTAGTAATCCTATGAATTGTCCCCAAATTGATATGCAACTAAAACACAACTTCTATCAAAATCTCTGAAAGATATTTTGTAGATGCAGGTAAGGTTGATTATAACTTTATATGAAAAGATGAAGGAATTAAAATAGCTAAAATAATTCTGACAAGAAGAATAAAGTGAGAAGAATCACTCTACCAAATTTCAAGACTTATCCAGCCATACTAATCAAGTCAGCATGATACTGGCAAAAGGAGAGAATAAGAATCAATGGAACAAAATTCAGAAATCCAGAAACGGTAGCAAGCAACTAAGAGCAACTGCTTTTTGACAAGACTGCAAGAGTGTTTTCAACAAATGGGACTGGAGTGATAAAATAATCATGGGCAAAAAATATGAACCTTAGGGCCAGGTGCAGTGGCTCACACCTGTAATCCTAGCACTCTGGGAGGCCAAGGCAGGAGGATTGCCTGAGCTCAGTAGTTTAAGACCAGCCTGAGCCAGAGCAGGAACGTGTCTCTAAAAATAGCCAGGCATTGTGGTACTATAGTCCCAGCTACGTGGGAGGCTGAGGAAAGAGGATTGCTTGAGTCTAAGAGTTTAAGGTTGCTGTGAGGTATGACACCAAGGCACTTTAACTGAGGGTGACAAAGTGAGACTCTGTCTCAAAAAAAAAAAAGTGCATTACACACACACACATAAACAGCTTGTTTATAATAGCCCCAAACTAGAAACAACTACATGTCCCTCAACAGGTTAAACCCTGGTACATTCACGCCATGGAATACTACTCAGCAATGAAATGGAACAAATTTGATCCACAGAACAACTTGGATGGATCTTGAAGGCATTAGGTGGAAAGAGAAAATCCAACCTCAAAATGGACATGCCGTCTGATCCTGTTTCTATAACATTCTGCAATGACAAAAGTACAGAGATAGGAAAAAAAGGAGTGGTTGGTGGGGAAGGGCATGACTACAGAGGGACGGGGAGGAAGATCTTTATGGTGATGGAATAGTTCTGTATCTCAGTTGGGGTGGTTATTACATTTCATAAAATGACATAAAACTACAAACACACACTGTACCACTGTAAAACTCCTGGCTTTGATATCGTGCTATAGTTATGCAACATGTAACCACTTAGGAAACTGGGTGAAAGATACAAGGGACTTCTCTGCACTCTCTTTGCCACTTCCTATGAACCTACTGTTATCTAAAAACAAAAAGTTAAGGGGCGGTGCCAGTGGCTCAAAGGACTAGGGCGCTGGCCCCATTCTCCCAAGGTGGCAGGTTCAAACCCAGCCCTGGCCAAAAACTACAAAACAACAACAACAACAAAAAGTTAAAAGCCATGAAAAAGTTTTGAAATTACTAAAATGCATTTCCCATCTTATATTTTTATCCAAGTTTAGGTCGGATGCATGTATGCCTTGTTATTAGAACAAAAAATGATGAAAGTGGAGCTGGCTACTGCGTGAACGTCTTTGCTTCATGTTTGTGTCTCACAGTATGTCCACCAAAGGGGTCACTGTGGTGAAACACCAGGGTGTCAGAAGTTTTGAATTCTCAAGGCCCCACATGGCCTCATCCTTGTCCACTTGGCCCTGTCAGAACCTCATTTGGTAGTGGCTTTGTATGTGGCTGTGGCTGTTCTCCATTGTCACTTCTGTCACCTTCATGAAAATCCTGTGGTCATTAAGACTTACAGTTTCGCTTCCCAATCAGTTTCATTCGCTCAGGAGGAGGCTGGTAGGATAGGTGGGCCTCAGGGACACCAGAGGTAATCGGCAGGGGATATAGTGGGGACTGATTCAATAAGCGGAAACATTTTCAGTAGCAAGCATTGCTGTTATGGTTTATTTTGCTTCCCAAAGCCATGAAAAGTAAAAATCAGTAGGAGGGCCCAGAGCTGGGTCACAAGCTCCTGCTCTCTTGGCCTAGCCTGTCTAGAAGGCAGCCCTGCACTAGATGCCCCCCTCCTCCTGGCTCAGGCTGGTGTTCATGTTCTCCCTCCTCCTCCAGCAGGCTCAGGCCAAGGGTGAAAGGGCACACCCTGGTCCTCCAGCCCCATGCCTGTGGGAAGATGTAAAACCACGAAACCCCACAGTGCTTTCCATGAAGGCACAAAATGAAAAGTGTCATCAAGAAACAGAGCCACAGGGCAGCGCCTGTGGCTCAAGAAGTAGGGTGCCGGCCCCATATGCCCGAGGTGGTGGGTTCGAACCCAGCCCTGGCCAAAAACTGCAAAGAAAGAAAGAAACAGAGCCACAAGAATGCTGGAGAAAGAAGAGATTCAAACACACAGAGAGGAAGTCTGTTCAAACAAGAAGACCAAGAAGGAAGGAGGGTTGGGAGATTTTGCAGTTGCAGTAGACGGGAAACAAATACCTACACTGTCACCTTCTGGAATCTGAGGCAGGTTCTGCTGGACTTCTTGGCTGGAGAGGGAAAGACCCATATAACTTTCCAATTCTGCCAGATTTGGGTACAAAACTGATGGGAAGGGAGGAAGGAAAAAGAAAGACGTTACTTAAGGGCCTGTGTCTCGCCGTCTCTGCCTGGCTTCTGTGGCTGCTCACTTTATGAAGAAAGGGGGCCTGGGCATGCAGCTCACTTCCAAGAACACAGCATATCTGCAGAACGCTCCTTGGAAGGTTCCAGGGGCGGGGTCTGCCTTTGTCTGGGGACAGCACAGGACACTTTGGTATTCGACTCCACTGGCCTTATGTGACACCAGCCAGACATGCAACACAAGGTTCAGAGCCCATGCTGGAGGGGCCCACCAGCACAGTGGGGCAGGCCTCTGCAAAGGGAGGCTTTCACACAGTGATCAGCAAAAGAGATAAGCCGAGTTCAAGTTCAGTACCACAGGACCAGAATCAAGACTCACAAGCAACTCCAGGAGCTGCAAACATCCTGGTCCACCTATGCGCCCTTATGTGGCAGCATGACAGACAGGGAGTTGCTGCCTTCACTATGCCAGTGTTCCCAGCGTGTGTCCCCTTTAAAGGGGCATAGTGAGGGTGAAATAATGTATAAAGCCCACCCACAGTGGCAGGTGATAGGCAAGTAGTCCAAAAGCTCCATGAAAAGATGAAGCTGTGTCCTCAGGGTTGGCACTGCCAGGCGGGCAGCCTATGCCCCAGCCCTGCACCTGGGAGCATCTTCTTGGAAATTTATGTCCCTTCTGGTGTATGGGACCTGCCAGGACCAGCAATGACATCTGGGAGATATTACAGTCTGAATGTTTTTGTCCCCACACAGTTTCTGGGTTGAAGCCCCACTCCCAGTGTTGTTATTTTCGGAGACAGAGCCTCTAAAGAAATAATTAAGGTTAAGTGAAGTCATAGGTGTGGGGCCCTACTCCCCCACAGGACAAGCATCCTTATGAGAGACAATAGCGAGTTTGTGCATGCTCGCTCTCTCAGTCACAAATGTACCAAGAAAAGGCCACATGAGGACTCAGCCAGGAAGAAAGTAGCCGTCTGCAAACCAGGAAGAGAGCCCTCACCAGAAGGCAGGTTATCCAGAATCTAAATCAGGCATCCTCAAACTACGGCCCGTGGGCCACATGAAGCCCGCAGGCCACATGAAGCTCGCCTAAGACATTTATCCGGCCTGCTGTGTGTTTTTGCCGCCCCTGCCTGTCCTGCTTAGCAGCCGACTGGTCCTGGGACCTGCAGTCTGGCCCTTCAATGGTCTGAGGGACAGTGAATTGGCTCCCTGTTTAAAAGGTTTGAGGACCCCTGATCTAAATTTTGGACTTTCAGCCCCCATCATGGCTATAATGTAAGCCATGCAGACCGTAGTATTTGTTATGGTGGCCTGAGCAGACTAAGGCAAGTGGATTCTGGCCCCTTCTCTCTCAGATGCTCTGCTGCTGTCCTCTCTTTCCTCCACATTCCCTCACTCTAGGCCAGCCCCAGTTCCAGCCAAGAGGGCCTGGCAGGTGGCTCTCTCCCTCTGCCCTGCTTTGTGTTTCATTCCTGGGATCACAGGAGGATGGGTCACCAGGATTGTGTTGACATGCTGATCTAGGGTGACTCAAATTGTTTATACAGAAAAAAGCCTCATAGGCTCAGTGCCTGTAGCTCAGCAGCAAGGGCACCAGCCACATACACCAGAGTTGGCAGGTTCGAATCCATACCAGGTCTGCCAAACAACAATGACAACTACAACCAAAAAAGAGCCAGGCGTTGTGGCAGGCACCTGAGGTCCCAGCTACTTGGGAGGCTGAAGTGAGAAAATTGCTTAAGCCCAAGAGTTTGAGGTTGTTGTGAGCTGTGACACCACAGCACTCTACTGAGGGCAACAAAGTGAGACTCTGTCTCAAAAAAAAAAAAAGAAAGAAAGAAAAGAAAAAGCCCCACACTGGTATGTGTATGACAGGTTATCAGGTATCATATACTTGAGGGTCTTGGGCTGCAGGCCTCAGAGAAGCCCTGGCTTCCCCATCTGTCTGTCTGTGCTGGGTTTGGAAGGATAAATAGGAAATTATCAGGCAATTATGGAGAGAGGGGAGCAGCATAGGCAAAGGCCCTGAGAGGCAAGGTGACTTGACCAGGCTCACCCAGGTAGTAAGAGGTGGGTGGCAGGTGGAAGCCTGGGTCCTCTCCTCCCACCATGTTGAATCCATGGTCCCAGAGCCTCCCACAGCTTTGAGGCCACCATGCTGTCCTGAAGACCTCTGCCCTGAAGGGGCTGGGCATCAGCCATGCTTAGCAAGGGGCACCAGCCCAGCTCACTCACCTGCCTGCGGGGAGACAGCTGCCGTCTGGACTGGTAGGGTGGGCATCCTGGGTGCGGTTCGGGCCTGGGCCTGCAGAAGGGCAGGGAGTGCCAGTCAGTTTTGGCCTGGCCTGGGACTCCCTAAAACCTGGGGTATGGGCACTGGGTGTGGGGTGAACCTGGGAGTGTCTATGAACCCTCAAGGCTCAAGGTCCTATGAAAATAATGGCTTCTGCAGATGTGCTTCTTTCCAGGATCAGGCTCTTCGCAGCCCATGCTCCACCAAACATCATGACCCATTTACTGCCTGCAGCAGGCAGAACATCAAGGCCCACCTCCCAGTCAAGTTCTCAGTTGAAAAGTCCCAAATGCTCAAAACTCAGTGGGACCACGAGGTGGCAGGATAGAGGAAGGAAGGGGCTTCTGGGGACAGAACGGGGGAAATCCCATGTCCACCAGGTTTCTTCTGAAAGCCTGCCCTAGAGTATGGGGCCTACCTGTCCCAGAGGGAGGGAAGCTGGGACAGAGCAGGACAGAGCAGATCTTTTCCATTCCTGCTATAAATCCACTGGCCTTGGTCTCTGGACACCTTCTCTGCCTAGCAGGCCCTGCACTGGGGACCTTCATGCCCTGGGGCCTGCACTTTTCAGAGCAAGCCTTCCTGAGTTACCCTGGGATAATCCCTAAGTCCTTCATCAGTGAGCCCAAGCTAATGGGGCCTGGCAGCTTACCTGGATGGCTTGGTCCACCTTTAGGTCCTCTAGTGATGGGTACAGGACAGACATGGCTGCTTCTTGGAGCACCCTGCAGAGTATAGAGGGTGAGCGAGGCACTGTCTTGAGAGGAGGCCAGGACATCTGCCTCCTGCCCATGTGTGTAGCACTCGCTGATATGAGACGGGTATCAGCAGCTATTATTGTCCTCATTTTAGATATGGGAGCAATAGAATTGAACCAGTGTGTCAGGTACCTGAGCCCTGGTCTCCGTGTTCAAAATGCCATCCCATCATGTTGGGCTGACTCTGGGCTTTAGAACTAGGCCCAGGACATGCTGGTCCAGAAAGGCAGGATCATGGGACACATACTTAGCCACCAGTTTCAAAGGTTAGCTGGGCTAATGTGGTCTGGTCTCTTAAGACCTAACTTGGCTGGAGGTGTGTATTCAGCACCTGCTGTATACCAGGCCTACGTGTGGGATTCACACAGCATCATCCCACAGCAGCAAGTGAGCTGGGATTTAATATGAAAACAGAGGGTGGCTCCTGTGGCTCAGTGAGCAGGGTGCTGGCCCCGTATACCAAGGGTGGGGGGTTTGAACCCTGCCCTGGCCAAATTGCAACAAAAAGTAGCCGGGCATTGTGGCAGGTGCCTGTGGTTCCAGCTAGGGGGAAGGCTGAGGCAAGAGAATTGCCTAAGCCCAAGAGCTGAAGGTTACTGTAAGCTGTGACAACACGGCACTCTACTGAGAGTGACAAAGTGAGACTCTGTCTCTAAAAAAAAAAAAGAAAGAAAGAAAACAGAAAGGCAGCAGGCCCTCTAGAATCCCCCTGCCTACACCTCTGACCCCATTTTAACTTCTGGGCTCCGCTGTCTACCACCCATTGCCAAACTCACTGTTGCTTTGTGATCTTGGCCACAGTGAAGTCAGAGCAAAGGAAATTCATAAAATCACAAGCCACAGCAGAATTTAAACACCCAACAGAGCACTTTGCCAGAGGTAGGAGGATGTGGGGGGGAGGGGCACTATGGACAGTTACCAGCACCTCACTGTCCCAGCAGAACATCAGCAGGGACTCTGAGCAAGGTGCCCAGGGAAATTCAAAGGAATCGCTGGCTCTGGAGAAATGCTTTATTTCCTTCACTGATGAAACGTGGGGGAGGGGCAGTTTGTCTTTCTGAATTCTTTCCCTTTGCCCACTCACTGCTGGCTCTGTCACACCTCCAGGCCTTCCTTGGGGCAGTCTACTCCATATTGCTGTGTCACCCTCAGTTCCTGCCAGACCTCCCCTGGCTCCCTGGCAGTGAGATCACTGTCCTCCCAGCTAGGGCTCTGTCCCCCGGGACAGTCAGTGCTGGGCTGGCCTCTTGCTTCAACTCATCAATGTCCTATCTTCCTGGTGGGATTGCAGTCCTGTGGGGTCGGGACGTGTTCTACTCACACCACTGAGCCCACGTGAAGCAGGCGGGGCACATGATAAAGGAGTGCTCCAGGGTGGCACAGGGAACTGTGTGGTTTGTGCCAGGGGTGAGGTGACTTCAGCACCCCCAAGAACAGATCCGCCAGCACCTCCCTGAGTAACTCACAGGCTCCCAAGGACCTCATCCACCCTTGCTCTTTCTCCTTGCTTGGCTCTTGCTGTCTTGCCTCCCATGTCAGCCTCTGCCTCTGCCCCCCACCTTCCTTTCTAATCTGTCATCAAATCTGCCTCTCCCATATCCCATGAAGTGCAGACCTCTATCATTAACATGCCCCTCACCAGGCAACACAACACCCTCTAAACAAGTCGCTGCCTCCCCTCCTGTGGATGGCAATCAATAGCTCCCCACCACCAGCAGAATTTACATGCCCTAAAGTGTTCTCAGGGCCTTCGTGAGCTTCCAGAGATAGGAAGCAGTGGCCAATAGGCTAGATGTAAATAGATTTTATTGGACATTGCAGAATATCGTAAACATTTATATTAGCAGTCTGAAAGAAAAATTTAAAACTTTGCATTTAATAATCTAATTTCTTAAACGGGTGTGGTGGCTCATGCCTGTAACCCTAGCACTCTGGAAGGCCAAGGTGGGAGGATCCCTTGAGCTCAGGAGTTCCAGATCAGTCTGAGCAAGAGTGAGATCCCATCTCTACTAAAATAGATGAAAAACTAGGCAGGTGTCCTGGCAGGCACCTATAGTCTCAGCTACTTGGGAGGCTGAGACAAGAAGATTTCTTAAGCCCAGGAGTTTGAGGTTGCTGTAAGGGCACTCTACCCAGGGCAACAGAGTGCGACTCTGTCTCAAAAAAAAAAAAAAAAAATTCTAATTTCCTGTTGTGCCTTAAAAACAGGAAGGTTTGGCAACCCTGGACTGCAGCAGAGGAGATACAGCTTAAGAGCACCTGACTCAGTGCACTCCTGTCCCTCGGCTCTCTGTTGTCTCTTATACCTAGACCACTGAGTGGAAACATCCATTTCCTAGCTGACCAGCTCCACTTCTTGCCTTATGTTTTTCTCCTTACCCCTTTCAGCTCCAGCCACAATGAGCTACTTTCAGATCCTTGAATGGATCTAATTTCCTTGTGTCTCCTTTGCGTGTGTTATTCCCTCTATCTGGATACCCCTCACTCCTTGCCTGGTTAACTCCTAATAATTATCAAGTCCTGGGCCAGAGCACCCTTCCTACAGGAAGCCTTCCTTGATTTTTGCTCCACTTAGCTCTGTTCCCTGTCCTCACTCCTGTTGAAAATCCACCACTCCTGTAGTTGCCTTTCTACCTGTCTACTTTATTAGACTGGGAGGTCCAAGAGGGCAGGAACTAGGCCTTTTAATTTGCTGTGAAAACTCTAACCCCTAGCATGGAGGCTAACTCAGTAATATTGCCAGAGGCAAGGCATCCTGCTTGGGCTTCCAATTTCCCCTGGTAACTTTCTTGGGATAGAAACAAAAATCAGAGGCTCCAAATGTGTTTTCTTGCCTCTCAGAGTCTTGTTTTGTTTTTCTAAGTTTGAAGTAGTGCCAACATTTAAAAATCTAGAAATGTAAAATTCTTTTCTTTGACTTGTACTGAAAAAAATAAAAAATATTTGGCAAGGCAGGAGCAGGAATCATTCATGGCAACCCCCACCCGGGCTAACTCTCAGCCTATCTTTTAGATGGGGCTGCAGGTGGCTTCCCGTTTCCCTTCCCATTCCCATCCAGCCCTCTGCTGATGAACGCTGCCTGCGTAGCTCCTGGAAGCAGCCAGTTCCAGACTTTTGCTCCAGCCTGGGCTTTGAGGCAGAAGTGACCATCCCAAGAGGACAGAAATTTTCTAGGAAGAGATGGATGCTGACTCTGACTTCCTTTAGACCACCTGGGGAAAGAGACCCTTTTATCTGGCCTTCTCCTCTGTGTACAACTCTGGAAGATTTTTTTATCTTAGAACAGTCCTCAGCAATTACCATCTGCCAAAAGCACACCCTGCCACCAGGACCATGAATGAATGGCAGATGCGAAAATAAGAGGTCACCTCTGCCCTGATTTTTCTAACATTTAAGCAGTATAGCAGGTATATTTTTGGCAGCTGTTCTCTGGGGCAGCAGAGTAGCAGAGATCCATTTCCTGGAAATCATTTCCAGGAACCACACAACTATTTTTCTGAGATCCTTTCTCCACTGCATTCCAACTTAGTGCTGGACTTTGGGGGAGCCAGGAAATAGGTACAGTCATTCCTCAGAATTCATTCCAGGACACCCTCCCCAGCCCCACAGATAACAACATCCAAGCATGCTCAAGTCCCTTCTATAAAATGGCATAGTATTTGTATATAAGTTAAGGACATCCTCCCATATACTTTAAATCTTCTCTAGATTACTTATAACTAGTACAATATAAATGCTAAATAAATAGTCGCTATATTGTATTTTTATTTGAATTGTTTTTTATTGTTGCATTGCTATTCTTTTTTTTTTTTTTCTTTTGAGACAGAGACTCAAGCTGCCCCCCTGGGTAGAGTGCCATGGCATCACAGCTCACAGCAACCTCCAATTCCTGGGCTCAAGCGAGTCTCCTGCCTCAGCCTCCCAAGTAGCTGGGACCACAGGCGCCCGCCACAACACCCAGCTATTTTTTGGTTGCAGCCATCATTGTTGTTTGGCAGGCTGGGGCTGGATTTGAACCCGCCACCTTAGGTGTATGTGGCTGGCGCCTTAGCCACTTGAGCCACAGGCACCGAGCTTGCATTGCTATTCTTTACTTTACTTTTTACTTAACTTTTTAATTTGTGCATTCATGGATGTAGAACCCAGCGATACGGAGGGCCGACTGTGGAAATGGCTCCCCGCCAGAAAATATGCTTGGTATCTTATCTAATTGTCCAGCTAGTCATCCGAAACATTTTGAATGCCCACTGTGTGCCAGGCACCCTGGGCCTATTTTAGCACCCTCCTTTGTGTAGTGCTCCTTCAAGCCTCATTTCTGATGCTACTTCTCTGGTTGGCTTTCTCAGGCCCTGTGACCCCCTGCCAGCAGGCTGGGTCTTCTGGTGTATTCCACCCCTGACCTGTACTGCCCATATTATATGATTAATACTGGGTATTTTCTCACCCTGGACCCAGTCAGAAGGGCAGGGGATCTTGTTCAATGCATGATCCCACCACACCAAGATAGTGCCCAGCACGTGCATACTGTCGAAAATTATTTCACTGAATAAATCAGTGGTCTTTCAAACAACAGATGGAAAATTGTGTGAGCATTTTTGGGTGTCACAAGACTAAGGAGATTCTACTAGCGTTTAGGAGGTGGAGGGAGCAGGGATATGGACTTCTTGTAACAGACAGAACAATTTACCACAACAAGCAGTTCTGTCCTGTACAACTTTCAAACGTCCTGTCCAACCTGTAGGTAGGTTAAAAAGCCAAACAAACAAATCTCTTTAAAGTCTGTTTTATATACAAATACAATAAATTTTGCCCAGTTTTAATATACACTCTATTATCCATCAATGCATGTATCAGGTTAATGGAGGGAAGTCATACTTTGTTCACCATTGTGGCAAATGACCGTGGACCATGCTCACCACAGGTGAGTCACCAGAACAGCATGCCCATGTCTGCCTGCAGTTTGCTGTCACAGTCACTCCATGATTGTATATAAATACTGTATTTGGCCATTGACTCAAGATGTCAAATATAAACTGTTAGCACAATTCAGTTGAAAATTGTCTGCTAGGCTCGGTGCCTGTAGCTCAGCAGCTAGGGCACCAGCCACATACATTGGAGCTGGTGAGTTTGAATCCAGCCCTGGCCTGCCAAACAACAACAACAACTACAACCAAAAAATAGCCGGGTGTTGTGGCGGGTGCCTGTAGTTCCAGCTGCTTGGGAGGTTGAGGCAAAGTAATTGCTTAAGCCTAAGAGTTTGAGGTTGCTGTGAGCTGTGATGGCACAGCACTCTACCAAGGGTGACATAGTGAGACTGTGTCTCAAAAAATAAATAAAGAAAGAAAAGAAAAAAAAAGAAAAGTGTCTTCAAGTATACCTACATTTACTCTGAAGTTAGGTACAAGCATGATTGGATATAATCCAGTCTGAGCTCTTACAAAGTGAAATCCATATTCTCTTATTATAAATCACCTTCATTTCCCTCACATCTCCTTTATAAAGACAGAGCAGCATGTTGATTTTCTTTACCGTGGGGCAGGGGGAGAGAGGCTTTTGCCTCTGGGCGAACTAGCCCCTCTCTCAGCCTCAATTTCCCACTTTGGGGAACAGGAGCAACTGGGCACAAACTCCATGCACTGGAGCACCGGAGAGAGGTCCAAAGGTCCCTGAAACCTGCCTTCACCTCCCAGCCCCAGCTTCCCCAACTGTCACACCCCCAGAGATCTACAAACCCCTAGGCCGACCCCGATCCGAACCCAGCTAGAGCACCAGTCTCCCCGTTGCTACGGCGGTTGCTATGGGCTACGGCATGGGCGCAGAGACAACCCCCAGCGGCGCACGGTGTCTAGGGCGCATGCGTGACGGCCCCCCCCTGCCAGCCTGCGGCTAGAGGTGACTCCCAGGATTCCCGGCGGCTGGCGGGCGGAAAATGGCGGGTGTGGCGTTGGCCAGGTAAGTCACTAGAGTCCCCTGGTTTCACGCTTTCTCCAGGTGCCTCTGTCTGGCGCCAGATTCCATAGAGATCAGGTAAAGCAACGGAGTACGGCCTGGGAAGGCGAAGGCTCGTTCGGCTCCGCGCCCCCACTTTACCAGGTTGGGGCTGTGCCGGTCAAATCGAACTTTAAAGGCCACTAGGGACCTCTCGCTCGTACGCCCCTGGCCTCTAAGCTCTATTTGTAGCCTCTGAAGGAGCAGGAGTGAGCTCGAGTCGCCCCACATGACTTAGAAGATTCTTCACTAAAGGCATCCGCGGGTGGTAAGGAGGACCAAGTCGACGCCCCTCTCTGGGCTGCTTGTCGCTGGTAATGAAAAGGAAGGCCCCTTGCTTCCTTTACTTTCATTAGCGCCCCAAGTCCCTGAATATTTCCTACCCATTGTGATGTCACCCTTTCTCACACACGTATTTCTTTACGACCCTTATTTCCAGAGTAGGCGCGGAGCTGAAAATGCCTTTCCCCACTTCGTGCACATTCAACCCACGAGCCACTCACCATTGACTGACTGAGCCCCCGTTACCCAGGGAAGGGGACTTGGGCTTGGCCAGGCAGATAAGTCCCCACAGTAAAATTAGATTCCAGACCCTTTATAAGGGACTCAGGCAGTTGGGTCTGTGGGAGCAGGAGAAAACTAGGGTAACCAGTAAGACCTACTGGAGAAAGGAAAAAGATCCTGACTGGGCCGTGAAGGATGTAGGTTCAAGGAGTTGAGAATAGAATATAGTTCAGGTATAGCCTGGTCTGAGAGTCCATCTGCCTTTTGGAATCTTATTACATTACGACTGGCAGGTTATCTGGACTGGACTCAGTTTTCACCAGCTGTGTTGTGCCTCCATAGCAGTCTCACCAAATCCACCCATGGTCTGAGCCAGAAATCTGGGAGTTCTCCTCAGCTTCTGCCTTGCTCTGCTTTTGAAACCATACCCAGCTGTTGCCCTCAGGATAAACTTCAAACTGGCATTCAGATTTCTGTGGTCTGATTTATGGTGATGTCTCCCAATCTCACCTCCTCTTTCTTCCACACTCATCACACATTTCATTCTTTCCAGACCACTTTCTGGTCCTAAAATTAACCTGCTAGTTCATGCCGCCTTGCTTTTGCAGGTGCTGTTCCCTCTGACTTAAATGCCATTTGCACCTTCTCCAGCCTTGTTCTCTGTTGAGCTTTTCTTCCACCTTCAATTCTAAACCTTCCTCCGGATCCCCACACTCACACATACCCATGGAGATTGGCAAGCCTCCCTTCTCTAGGCCACAGCATCTCATACATGTTTGCCTATTCATCATTCATTCCACAAATGTTTGTTAGTCACCTACCGTGAGCAAAGCCTTTTGCATTTCCTGGTTTGGATTTCCCCTGTGCTGTGCTTGTTTGCCTGTCTTTGTCACTGGCTAGAGATTGTCACTCATTTGAGACTCCCTAGTGCTGAGTGCAGTGCCTGGCACACAGTAGACCGAGAGGGAAGAGAGAGCCTAAAAACCTAAATACGGTCTTTCTTCCCTTTCCCACCTGTGTGTACAATTAGTAAGTAGAAAGTCCTTTGAAGGACACCCCTGAGCCTAGAAAGGGAGAGAAAACACAGCCCTAGCCCAGGTGAGGTGGCTCATGCCTATTATAATCCTAGCATTCTGGGAAGCCAAGGCAGATGAATCCCCTGAGCTCAGAAGTTCAGTACCAATCTGAGCAAGAGTGAGACCCCATCTCTACTAAAAATAGAAAAACTAGCTGGCTATTACGGTGGGTGCCTGCAGTCCCAGCTACTAAGGAGGCTGAGTCAAGAGGATCACTGGAACCCAGGAGTATGAGATTGCTGTGAGCTATGATGCCTCAGCACTCTACCCAGGGCAACAGAGTAAGATTCTGTCTCAGAAAAAGATAACACATCCCTTTTGAGTTAAATTGAAAAGCTGCCTGATTCCTGTAATCTGACAATGGAAGCTCTGCTGGTGACTCCCCCAAATAATTGGCTCCTCTGAAAGGTAAAGAACCCACCTAATTCTGTCCCAGAAGTTTTTTTTGTCCTATAGCACTTTCCAGATTTCCAACCCCAAACTTCTGTACTTTCTGAAATAAACAGTAACACCACTCACAACAAACAACAGTCAGGTACTTGGAGATCAACAGGGCTGAACAGGGGTCTTTCAGCCCCTACTTTGAACTTAGAATGGGAACATTCCTTTGGAACACTCTCCAGAGTGCTGAAGCTATGGGACTCCTCCTTGTTCTGTGGACAATTCATCCCTCCTTTTACAAGACTGTGCCAGAGGAAAGCATGGGTTAGAGCCAGAGGAATAGCTCTGGGAGGTCAAATTAACCCAGGGATGTAGTAAGTTGGAAGGGTCAGAACACCAAGGGCCTGTATGCCATATGAAGGACTCTAGCATTTACTTTAGTGAAATGGGAGCCACTGGAGAATTCTGAACAGCAGAGTTCTGTGATCCATGTCTCATTGAAACAGGCTTCCCCAGCTGATGTTTGGAGAATAGATTCGTAAGGGACAGGGTGAGAGGAAGGAGCCCAGTGACATATGGTGGTGGTGGCAGAATTGGTACTAGCTTGGGCCACTGTATATAAAGCAGCCAGTTTGGTGCCTGCCCAGGTTAGTTAGTTCATTTCTGAGACCCTGCTACATGGAGGGTATGTACTACCTCTTGAGTGTCCATTGTCTTATTCATTTCTGACTGTATAGGCTATTTCCAGGCTCCAAATGAAGAAATCAGTTCTTAGGTAAAGCCATTGGCCTATCCCTAGTAGGCTTTTCTGTGCTGTAGCAGGGAGGCTGTTGACAGAAACAGGTTCAAGCTAGAGAAGTAAGGACAGAAGCCTATGCTTTGGATTTCTTGAGGAAATAGATTCTTTGCCTGTCTGCAGCCTCAGATTTCAGTGGGCCTGGCCTTTCAGGAATGTGGGTCCTGCCTCCTTGAGCACAGCCACAGGCAGTCAGAAGAACCCTGGGGCTCTCATGATGTCTGGGTGCAGAAAATCACTCAGCCCTCAACCAAACCTGGTCAGGGCTGGGGTCAGAAGAAGGAACCCCCAGTCATACTTCACTTGTAGAGTGAAGCAATTTGAAAGGAAACTGCCTGGGAAATCCCAGGGGGGAGGGCAGGGAGGGAAGGAGTCAGGGCAGGAGCAGGTCTCATTCATCCCAATCCCAGCTAGCAGAGGGTCACGGCTGGGCTCTTACCTGCAGGCCAGGTGCAGCTGCACGTCCTTCTCTAGCCACTGCTGAGACAGTCTGCTCCCCTCCCTAGAAGGTGGCCCTTGTCTTACCTAGGCTTCTGATCTGGGAAGGGTGGTGTCCGCCCATGTTCAGCTGACTCACCTTGGACTGGGATGGGTCCAGGTAAGCCTCATGGCTGGATAAACAAGGCGGGTTACCAAGCCTTTGGCCTTAGCCTACATTTGGAGGTAGGGTTAGGGGACACAAAGCTGTTGAGATGGGCATGAATCAAGACTTCCTTGCCTTTTCTTGAGGAGCTCAGATGCCTAGTCCTGCTGATGAGGGGAAAGCAGTGGACTGGAGGGTTTGATGAGTATCCAGGCTCTTAAAAAATGGCTATACATTGTGACCCACATTGCTCCTCTAGGAATTTGTTACACGGAGGTCTCAGGGTCCATCACCATGTTGCTTTGAGTAAGGAAAATCTAGAAATACCTGTTATCTGTGGGAGATCACAAAGCTATTAAAATCATTTAAGGAAGTAGCTGTGAGGAAGTGTTGCTGATACTAGTGAGATCTTGAAAAATCAATATTGTGATTCTGATTTTGTTCATTTTTTGAAAAGTGGATGTGGACATACACTAAGATGCTACATGTCTGTGGTTGGTGGCACTGAGGGTGAGGGTTTCAGTTGGTACTTTTGTATGGTGGTTTTTTTTTTCAAGTTAGTGTTTGCTGTGAATGATTATGGTTTTTGTAAGGAGGAACAAATTAAATGTAATTATTAAGAAGGAATTTAGATTGGTTTTCTCCTGGGCAGGGAGCTAAGCTGTGTTCTGGGATTGGAAAGGATTTATTTTTATAACACCCTTTTTTGGTATCTTTTAAATTTTGAAAAATTTAAATGTATTTTCCAAAAAAAAATTATGTAAATTTAAACAGAAAAGGAGGAGGAATTTTGTGTAGATGCTGGTGGGTTTGGTTGGACAAGGGTACCTGTCACCCTTGGTGCCTGGGGAGGGACTGGGGACCCGTGTGCTGGGCAGTCCCACGAGGAATGATGCATGGGGTGCACCCACTCAGGGTGTGGTGAGTATCGGGGCTGCTTTCCAGGCCAGGTAGGTCCACATCACAGTCACCATGACCAGCCTGGGCACAGTTGTAGTAGCCTTGAGGTCAGATCCTGAGTTCAGCCCAGAAAGGAGACGCTGTCTGCCTACGAAGAGCTTACAGCCATGTGTCCCACACAGGAAACAGGTAATAGGAAGAATAACAAGAAAGACAGTTGCCACTAATGGAGCACGTACTGCCAACAGAGCACAGAGATACTGCCCCAGGCACGTCCAGGGCTTCATCTCTGTGACTTTTCATATCTTCCTTGCAAAACAGGTGTGATTAACACTGTTCTTATAGCTGGGGAAACTGAGGCATGGGGAGGCAAAATTCCTCTCCAGTTACACAGCTGGAAAGTGGTTCCAAGGCTTGTTTTCTCTTGTGAGACACATGCTGTTTCAGAAAGCTGAGGCGTGGGACACACCTGAGGGCTGGGCCATATGACCTGAAGCCGAGGTAGACCCCAAGTGATGGGACAACCTTAGGTCGGGTCTCTAAAGCAAAAACTAAACTAGAGACTCTAATTGACCAAATGACCACACACACACTGCCCCCCCCTCAGTTCACTTGGGCATGGTCTGAAGGAGCCTTAGAGAAGATGGAGAAGGATGCAGGCCCTTCTGGGTGAGGGACTGACCTGTGGTCACATGTCAGCATAGAACCCAAATCCCTTAATTCCTTCCTGCACACAGGGGATCTCCATTCCCTGGTTTCATGGTTGCCACCCAACTCTGACATAGTCTGGCCACAAAGAAATATCTTTTATTGGGCATGGTCTTATTTAAACTCTTCAGTGGATCCCTACTGCTTCCAGGTCAGGACTAAACTCCCAGAGCTGACATATGGGGCCTCTGTGGTCCACTCCGTTTATTCCCTCTTCAGCCTTGTCTCCCGAACACCTCTCTCTGCCAAGCTGGAGTCTTCACCATTCCCAGTGAATGGTGAATGCTGCTGATGTCCCTGGAGTGCTTTCCGGTGCCGCCACATTGCCTAGCCAGATCCACTGAACTCTTCTGGAAAGCCTCCAGATCATCTCTGTGGCTTCTTCTACCTGAGACTCTGGATCAAACTGTTCTGTTCCATTTTTTAATAATAACCATCTTGTATTTATGTATACCTTAGACTACTGATTAGACCCTCAGCTTCTTGAGGGCAGGGCCTAGTTAGATCTCTAGTGGCTGACCTGTTCAAAATAAAAATTGCAACCTGTGCTCTGACTAGGATATTGTTCTGCTTTGTTACATATTTGTGTGAGCAATCTTAAAAAGTCTTAAAACTTTGGGTGGCCAGTATACAGTGCCCAGTCAGAAACTCCTCCTTCAAAGAAAAAAAAAGTGACAAAAATTGTTTGCGAATGGAAAAAAGCTGACCTAACTGCACAGCTCACAGCAGATACACCACAGTTACAGAACCACCGAATGATTTCTTCACCCAAATGAGAACTTGCACAGAAATTCTTGAACTTTTTCTTGATGATGAGGTTGTTGCCATGTAAACCTTATATGCTGCAGGTAAGGGTGTAAATCTTGGCTTGACTAGCTCCAAATTCCCATGTTTTCTGGGATTTTTTCTGAGTGGTTAGGTCTCAGTTCCTAGAAGGTGTATGTTCTGGGAACAAAGAACAGATGTGCAGAGTGTAGTGCTGCCATGCCACGTGACCACTTCGAAACTATTTTCTAATTTCCACGTTGCTGACAATGCCAATTGGACCCAACAGACAAGGTGGTGGGCAAGTTTGAGAGCAGGAGCTTGGCAAAGAGGGGTTTGAGGGAAGCATTCACGGGGGACAGAGCTTATTGTAAGACTGCTCACAAAAACCACAGTGTATTTTTAAGATATCTTTGTGGTAACTTTGGGGCAGTTTGGAGGAAGTTGATGGAGATGGGGCACCCAAGCCTGTGATGCCTGCCCCCATTCAAAAGGAAGGTTTGGGAGTTCCCATGGTAAACCACAGGACGGGAGTAGGAGAAGAAAGGCAGCATGATAGTGACCTCCAGGGAAAGTGAAGGCAAGCAGGAGGGGACTAGGCTTACGAATAGGCTTAGACTCTGAAGCTGTTGCCTTGCTGTGAGGTTAGCACCGGCTCTGCTCCTCAGATCTTCAGTAACTTCCTATTGGCTGGACATCTTGCTCCTGCACAGTGGGCACTCACCATGCTGCCCACATCAGAGCCAACCTGTGGACGTGCAGGGTCTTCTTTGCTCCCCTGGAGTGAGGGTGGGGAGGAAGTATGTCAAAAGCCAGGCCTTGATCCTGCACAGTGCAGAGAGAAATGCAGCTAAGGCTTGGATTTACTCTCCCCAAAGCCTCAAATAAGCAACCCTGAGCTGCTGGCATAGTTCTTCTCCTGAGCAGAGAAATGGGACAGAAGGAAGCAGAAAGAATTCTCTGAGATCACGAGCTAACTTATTAATGTAGGTGAGAGGGCCATTTTGCAGAGTAGACAAACTGAGCCCTGACGAGGTCAGAGGACTCCCAGAGTAACCCAGACAGCCGGCGGCAGTCATTGTAAAGAGCCGTATCTGCCTTCCTGTAGCCATTAGAGGAGGGAAGCTGGGGCACAGATCGGGGAGGGTCACAAAGCAATTTGGTAACTGAGCCAAGATACAATGACTCCATATCCTGGTCTCTTCCAGCTGCCAGCCTGGGAAGGTTGCCCAGTCCTTTTACCCACTTTCGGCCTTTGTTGGGGGAATCTGGGTGTCGGGTAGGGAGAGGCAGCATGATCTGAGAAATCTGCCTAGGCCCGGACTCTAGAGGCTAAACCGATCCCTCCTGAGTCCTGGCTGGAAGCAGCATTTTGAAAGCTAATCTTTTTTTTTTTTTCCGAGACAGAGCCTCAAACTGTCACCCTGGGTAGAGTGCCACAGTGCACAGTGTCAACAACTCACAGCAATCTCCAATTATTGAGCTTAAGCGATTCTCTTGCCTCCGTCTCCCCAAGTGGCTGGGACTACAGGTGCCCACCACAACGCCTGGCTATTTTTTGGTTGTAGTTGTTATTACTGTTTGGCAGGCCTGGGCTGGATTCGAACCCACCAGCTCTGGTATATGTGGCTGATGCCTTAGCCGCTTGAGCTATAGGTGCCGAGCCTTGAAAGCTAAATCTTGATTGAGATGGTAAGTCTGAGGATAGTCATGGTCATGGTTGCTTCCATGATCTTAAGGCTCAGGCAGTCCCGTCAGCTGGGTTCCTCTGTTGAGTAGCACTCTGTCTCAGGACTCCTGATAAAGGGGCTGGAGGGCCTGGCTGAGAGCAGCTCCAACATTCCTGGAACAGGGCTGAACAGGAAGGCAGGAACAATGGGCAGCTGCTGGCAGGGGGTTCCTGAGCTGGAGTAGGGTTGGCGTTGGGGGGTAGGTAGGGCCTGGCCACCACCAAGCATGGGTGTACAAGGTCTCTGCATAGGACACTTAACAATGTTAGTGACTAATATTTACTGTATGCCAGGACCTGCGTGAAACATCAAGTTACCTCACAGAATCTCCACCCCTATTTTTAGCCTCATTTTACAGATGAAGAAATTGAGGCACAGAGTAAGTGAAATATCCAAGGTTAAGTAAGATAAAAACAAGATTTGAACCCAGGCTGGCTGGCTCCAGATCCTCGTGCTCTTAACTACTATTTAAGTATTACGTGTATGGCTAGGCCAGGCACATTGGCTCATGCCTGTGATGCTAGCACTCGTGGAGGACAAGGTGGGTGGCTCCCCTAAGGTCAGGCCTTCAAGACAAGCTGAGCAAGAATGAGACCCTGCCTGTACTAAAAGTAGAAAAATAGCTGGGCTTTATGGTGGCCCCTGTAGTCCTAGCTACTCGGGAGGGTGAGGCAAGAGAATTGCTTGAGCCCGAGAGTCTGAGGTTGCTATGAGCTGTGACACCATAGCACTCTACCCAGGGCAACAGAGTGAGACTAAAAAAAAAAAAAAAAAATTATGTATATAATGTATACACTTTCTCATAATTTTCCTTTTTTATTTAATTTATGATTGCCAGCTTTAGATGTTATCAGTATCATCTTTGTTTAAAGTGCTAATGTGTTGGGAAGACCTTGTCCCTGCATCCCCATCCCCACCCCAGTCTGTTTTTCTCACCAGTTGAGGGCCTGGATTTTCACCTTTGTGCTCTGTGTGGAGCCAGGGTGTGGTTCCTCTAATTACATTGGTGATAACAGGAACACTTACAAAACCATGGATATCTTCCAGACGTCAAGTTTTTGTGCATGGTGGAGCTACTGTGGTACCTCCATGCTGAGGCTAGAGAACGTGAAACCCCAAGAAAAGAATTGGGAAGCGGAGCAGCTTCTCCTTGGGTGATGAGAACCACTGCAGCTGTGACTGAAGACGGGAAACAGTGACCTTGGATGGCAGCAGGAGGCCCCCATGTGAGTGGGCACCACTGAGTAGCACTGGTGGTGGAGGACAATGTGGGACAGACAGCTCCTGGGTCCTCAGGTGGGGCTTGGGGGTGGAGGGGCCCACAGAAAAGAGCTGTAAGCCCAGCACCAAAAGGCTCTCCAGGCCAGAATTCGTCAGTTCACTTGCTGGTTTAATTGGCCAAATCATGAATACCAAAAGGAATCTACTGCAAAAATCCAGGACGACACCAAGGTTCTGAACAGAAACATTCTTAAACTGAGCACATCTCTCATTGTGACAAATGAGAAGATGATCTCCTGATGGGGAAGGTGTATTACATGTGAGATCGCTCTCAAGGATCCAATTCTGATGTTTCCAACCTCACCTTATGTACCAAAGCGCACTGCTCCAGCCACTCAGTATAGTCATGTACAGACCTTGTGGTCACCACTGTGCGCTTCATTGTGGGAGGAATCTTACTCAATAACAATTAAAAAATAAGTAAATAATTTGTTGATAACAGTAGTGGCCCCAAGGGAAGTGGGGCTATTTAAGCCCCTCTTAATTTCTGTAAGTCTTTTTGCCACCAAAATTAACAAACTTTATATTTTTAATGTTTTTTGTATTTATACATTTTGTGTTTTTAAAGTTTTCATATTTATATATCAACATGTTGAGAGATGTTTTGTAAAATTTTGTAATGAAATTTTATAAATAAAAGTACATTTAGCTACAATTTCTCATTTTCCCTATGTATACATGTACGGTGACCTTTAGGACACCTGGTAATATGCTTCAAGACAAGCTTCCCCATCCAGTTAGATTACTGCACCCAAGCCTGGCTGGTGGGTTAATGCTAGAGCTGGCTCAGAACATACCACAGGGAAGAATGGCAGGTTTTTTAGGATCTGGTGGGGTAGAGAATTGGAGTGGAAAGACACTGGAAGCCCCAGCCTGGCCTGGGTATCACTCCACAAGTTAGAGGGGGTGGAGGCTCAGACCTAAGGCCATGTTTCATATCATATAAGAGTAAGGTAACAGATGGGTGCCATCTACGACTGGGAAGGCCTCTAGGACACTCTTACCTGGCTACTTGACATAGACTGGGAGACTCCAGTGCCAGTGGGGGCCGCAGCAGGGTAGGGAGTGAAAGAGACTTGTTAAGATACTCCCAGCAGCAGCTGAGAGGGGCTGATATGACTGTACTGAAAGGCTTGAGGCCCCTCCTATAGTCCTATTTCATCCCTCATAAGGCCAGCTGGAAGAACTGGGTGGGGAACCAAGCCACCTGAATATCATCCTTGCCTGTGGGCTGCTGTGTGGCTTGGGGCAATTCATTCTCCCTTGGTAGCCTCTGGTTTCCCATCTCTTCCACACCAGGGAATACCTTGAGCTCTTCCTGTTCTGACAGGTGGTCTAACAAAGATGCTTTCCCTTTCTAGGGTTACCTGAGCTGCCAGGTGGGGGATTCAGAATAAGCCACCTTTCCAGACCTCTGTTTATTATATATTTATATAATTATCATCTTAGGATGGCTGTTAGAATCACCCAGCATCCATTTCTCCTTATGGTAGAGGCCCACAATTCTCTAGGGAATCTGCACTAGAGAGTGATCGATCCTGTCTGCAAATATGTGCATTCCACTCCCCAGACCAGAGTAGTTGGGGGAGTCATGCCACCCATTTCTGGCCAATGGTATCAGGCTTAGTGCAAGTCCCAACCTTGGAGAAGTCTGGGAGCTTCAAGCCTGAGTGAATTGGCAGCCATCCTGCCCCCACTGAGAATGGAGCCATTGCAAAGAAGGCAGAGCTGGGGATGGAGAGAGATCAAGCACAAGTTGTAGCATAGTGCCTCAGAACTGACTGCTCTTAGGCTTTTCAAGTACAAAAGTCAAACAGATGCCTTTTTTACTTAATCTGTTTTTATTTAATTAAATTTTGAGACTGCGTTTCAGTCTGTCCCTTGGGCTACAGTGCAGTGGCATCATCACAATTCAGCGCAACTACTGACTCCAACCCTCAAAGGATCCTCCCTCAGCCTCCAGAGTAACTGGGACT